>JBCFXI010000602.1:0-133641 GCA_038496175.1 Ampulex compressa | reverse complement strand
TCTTGGAAGAGTTTGTCGCGTCGCGGTTTTCTCCTCTCACCTCTTTTCTTTTCTCACCTCTTTTTTCAGAGTTTTGTCACTGCTTACACGTTTGAAAACTGTATGAACGACGGAATGTATTGAATGCCTGGCGTACTCTCGCGAGACGGAATGAGTGAGTTGCGTTTAGTTAAGGAACGAGTGCGTGCGCGGAATGGAGGGTGGGTGGGGGGTCTCTGTCGCAGCAACCTCCACGTGGTGAGACCTGGGCAATCGGTATTTCTTGCGATCAAAGTATGATCTTAAGATCGCAATGAATAGCGAGCTAATAGCTGCGAAACTTTGTAAAATTTACTTGTACATAATTTTTAAGTACGAACATTGTACATAGAATTGAGCACTGCTCAGCAATAAATTCAGAATTTCTCCAAAGACATGGTTGTATCTTCTTAATCCTGAGTACTCAAATACGATCCGATTTCTCCTTGCCCTACGTTGAATAACTTTAGAAATAAGTTTCCATACTTTAAAAATCACTCCCAATATTTAAGCACGAGTAATTTATACGAAATAAATCTCTTTGATAGACATGTCGCTAGTTCCCCGCATGAAAATAAAAATATCGAACTTTACCGAGCGATAAATTGAAAGTTCCACCGAATACACGACTCTTCACCCTCAACCTTCGATATCCGAATATTATCCGTTCCAAAGGAATCTAAACAAAGTCAAGTCGATATCTTTTGTTTGGTGTAAGAAAACATCGGCTTTACTAACCGTATAATTTTTCTTCGTTAACCATTTTCACGCTACAAGTAGGCAAATACGAATATTCGTAAATACAGTGTCTTTTGATAATGGTTCGTTTAATGTATTTGTAAAAGAGTATCGAACAATGGTTTTATTTTCATTTTTAATCCTAATGTCACTCTGGATCGTTACCGTAATTGTATTATTCTACTTAAATTCAGAGGCCGAGGAACAAATTAATTATTCCGAGTGTGCATATCTATTACTTTTCTGTGATTATTGTTTTTGAGACATTATTAATGTACAAGATGTTTTGAATGAAAAAGTTGTAGAGGATTGTCTGCTGTTTTTTGACGATAAACCTGGAGTCGTTACAAGAATATCTTTTTTCTGAGCCAATCAGCCTTGAGAAATGTTTTGTGGAGTGCTTTCGTTTATTTAGTAAAAAGCGCGTGCGTTTACTCATTATTATACATTAACATAGATTTAATGTAAAGCATAAAAAAAAAAATAATGGATAATGAATTGACAAAATTGAGAGGCAAAAGAATTGGCAGCGGTGGGATTCGAACCCACGCCTCCGAAGAGACTGGTGCCTTAAACCAGCGCCTTAGACCGCTCGGCCACGCTACCCTATATTTATTCACCGAAAAATTGCTGATGCAGCGGTTCTCATTTAACGTTACATAACGTACTTCTATCTATAGTTTATAAATGTGCCAATGATACAATGCATATGTGTTAATACGAATGACCATCGATTCCTATCGTCCTCGTCACGCATGGTGCATTACTTTACTTGAATAACCTTGATGAATAAACTTCTTCGAGTTTAAGTACTTTTTAATGTAATGATAAAAAATCATAACCTTTTTAAAACGTTATAACATAGAATAAAGTTCCAAACAAACTAAATTTTCTTCTGCTACTTTGAAAGATAAATGTTTTGTACTTTGAACGTGTATACGTGTTACGATACGTATGTATGATAAGGAATTATGTATTACAATTTTAGGTTCGTTATCTGTTCACTTTAAGAGATCAATGTTAGGTTATCGATATAACGAATCCAAAACTCAATTTTGCTTAATCAAATGATCAGCAAACAATGGCAATATTATATTATCGACGACCATTGTAATATGTTCTTCGAGAGTATAACCGGCGATTTAATCTTATAAGGACTGGCTTAGACGACAGCACATACATGTCTATGCTTTATTCCCTAAAGTAATATTCTATTAGATCTAAAAGCGGAAATTTCAACCTTATCAATTCTAACTGTGCAAAAATATTTATGATCTGAACCATTCTATCCCTTCGTAGTTTCTATTAACATTAAATAACGCTATTTTCTCGAGTCTCGGATAAAGAGATAGAGAAAATGGATATTATACCTGAAAGAAAGAGAAAAGAAATAGAAAATGAATATTATACCTGGTGTATTATATTACGAATTTCCGCGGGTACAGGGAAGTTTCTTTCGATCTCATCGCCCTCGTCTTCCGGCCCAGGGAAAGGCTTTGCTTCTTGCTGCTCGTCCGAACCGTCTGCTCTCTGACGGCCCTCGATATTTCCATGTTCTATGAGATTTCTAACTTCCACGGGAAGCGATAATGGTGCCATAGGAATGAGTGGAGCTGCGTCACGGAACGCTTTGAACTCCGGCACGTTCTGTGGAAAAGTTAATACATCAAAATTTGAATCACGAGGCTAATTAAAAAGTCTTTACGGAAAGTTAAAAAAACATATGATTCCATGTATACCTACAAAAAGCTACCGGCTCTTACGCGGCAAAATGTTATTTATACGGAGCTTTAAAAAATTACTTTTTATCATAACTTTTCTGGAATTTGCACAAGAATTATATTTAACACAGTATTTCCTTTCCTTTCCTACGAGAGAATAGCCCTTGCAACGACAGTCTCAAGGAATACTTCATACCGTATAATTTTTCAGCATTTCCCCCGAAATTCTTCTTTCGTCGCAATATTCAGTTATGATTTTCCTTTTCTCAGACGCAACAATTTTTACAAAGGCATAAAAAATTACCTCACGTCGTGCGCCCTCTGGTACCTGCACGGGGATGGGTCTGGCCTCGCCAGTGATATGTTGGATGATGTTCTTGATCTCCAAGGGGACTTGCTGGATGATCCTCCTGATCTCGATCGGGAATCCTTCGAACGGAGACCGTGGCCTCTCGGACGCTACTTGCGGTTGCACCTGAGGCGGTCTCTGTTCGGTTTGCGGGATCATGACGTGAGACAGCACTCTGCGCGGAGTATCGTGGACCTGATTCTCTGCCTGAGGAGGCGGTGGCGGTATCATTACCGGGGCCTGATGTTCCTGAGCGTACGACGTTTGCTCGGCCTGGTGGAACATGATCGGCACCTGCTGCTGCTCCTGGCGAGATTCCTGGGGAGGCATAGGTGGGCGCATACCTCTTATCGACTCCAGGGGGAAATGGCGCAGCTCGATGGGGATCTGGCGCATTTCCATCTGCAAGTATAACTCGCATCGTGAAAAATCTTACACAATCCTCTTAGTATCGAGAGCCAAAATGTCGGCGGCGCGGCCTTTACCGCGGATACCCTAAGCTGACATTTCGGGTTTCTGTACGTAAGACAATTTCGACACGTGTAGCTAAAGCTTGTTATTAAAATACGAGTTTTACGAAAAGAGTAATGGTTCTCAAGGAGAACGTGTAAATATATTCCACAGACTTGTGTCTCATATTTAATGTTCTTTATATAGACAAAGGTAAGCGCGGACAGTCCATTTTCACTATGTTGATTTTCTAACAATAGTGTTCTGTTGGGAAAAGAAATCTTTGATGAACACGTTACAAATATTTGAAACACAACGATCTTCCCCAAGGAGCAGTTAATACAGTCAACATTATGCTATAATTTTCTTCTAAGAAAATTAATTTAAATTCGTTCATATAAGTTGGAGATAGAAAACTCAGTACAGGGTGGATAATTAATTGAATCAAAGGTACGATAACGTGATATTATTATTACATCGTCAGAGAGAAGAACGTGCGATGTAATCGAGTACCTTTTGGCGCAACGCGGATAATTATAACGTACCTGTGGTCCAATCGCTGGATTCTGCGGTCCCATCATGGGCACCTGCGGTCTGGGCACCCTCATTTCCATGGTCATCTGAGGAATATTTCGCAGCTCGGGGGGTAGGACGCCCGGTGGAATGTGATTCAATCCTCGCGGATCGCTAAGAGGCAACTGCTGCATATCAGGGACTTGGTACTGCGTGTGAACCTGATACTGATGGTAACCTGGATTCGGCTCTTGTGGCTGGAGAGGTATCTGCACCGTGCCGAGAGGCACGATTATCGGCGTAAGCATCTCTTGCTCCTGTTGCCTATGAAAGAATTAAAACTGCAGTTCTCCGTTCCTTTGAACTTTTAAAGATGTTTCTTGTAAATCGTCTATACGATTTTGATCATCGTAGAATTGGAATGGGATTGTCATTAACAAGATTTTAAGCCACAGATGATATCTTATAATATTAACATTAATTATATACTTTCTAGAATTCGATTATAATCTTAGAAAAGATTTTAGAAAATGATAAGTTTTTCAGAATTTTATAGTAAGTATAGAAAATAAGTAATTGCAGAAAATGAGAGTGCTGTACTCGATAAAATTGTTTTAACACGAATCTTGAAGTGAGCAAGGGAAGGCGCGAAGATTAAGAATGTTGTACGATGTAGAATCACGCATAAGATTGCGTATACTCACTCTTGATTGGGATTACCCGACTCGCAGAGAATGGCGACTCTTTCCCCACTGAGTCTCTGGAAACGCTGTGGATCGGTACTGTTATCCAGATTATTCTCATTAGTTCCATCCATTACTTGATCCGCCCTACGGCGTTCCACCACGCAGGAAACTCTGCTACGGGCTTCCTGAATCAGAGTCTGTAACGCGAAGGTAACAGGTTTATTTCCCATTCGGAATTGAAGCAAGAGCAATTTGTGGCCGATTTTCATAATATTACTTTATCTGAAAATTAGTTATGCATCTGAATTTCCTCGATGTACTCCATTACTTTCGTCGCTGATTATTAAAATTAACTTTTGAGTTGGCACTTACGCCTGCTATTTCGTCGAAATCGAATTGCAGAGGAAGCTTGATATGAACCGGAGGAAACTCGTCGTCATCGTAATCGTCGTCGTCGTCGTCACGATCCCCGATCTCGTTATCAGATTTCGAGTTGGTGTCGCCCTCCTTTTGCACTTTCATGTCCTTGGTGTCTGGCTCAACCTGCTTCATTGGCGGTGACTTTTCGTAAAGACTCTGCTGGCTGTCTTTCGCCTCGACGGCATCCTAAGACAAACGCAATTCGCTTATTAACTTCTCGCCTTATGACAACGGTCATGCTTGAGCATATTGTAATCTAAATCCCATGATATACTTAATTGTGTCTAAATTAAAAAAAAATAGAAAACTGCAAATGGTTGTTGAGGATTGAAGTGTTGATGTAATCTACTAGAAATCAAAAAATAGTCGAATATGCCGATTATTATTACGGTGAAATAGTCAACCCCGTCTCGCGTTGCGATAAAATAAAATCGTTAAACAAAGGGTCCATCGCCGTTTCTACCATCGCTTATACAACTAGGCGCGATATTTAGATATCTCTATTTTTATTTAAGGCGAAGATTGATATAATAGAGTGGCCCCGAATTATTAGTTTGCGATTAACACTCAAGATGCTTTATATCGATAAGTAATATACGTCTATCGGTTATGAAACTTCGCGACTTGCTATCGACTATTTGCAATTTAATTAGTTCTCAGATAATCAATATTCTTCGGCATAATTCTTCTTTTACAGATCCGAAAAATATACACGCAGCATATACGCGCCAGTATTTAATAAAATTTCAACGTTCATATCTAAAGAGTAGTAGATTGTATTGAATAAGTGATTCAAAATGAGAAAATTTGTCATTATATCACAGACGAATCAAGTATTCACACGATCTATATGTTCCCATAAGCCATAAAAAATCCAGAATAAATACTCCACGAGTTAAAAACCATCTTTAGCAGCAGCAATAAATTACTTTCTTTTCCACGCTTCGATTAGGCGAATGAATCGAATCGCTTCGTCGTCGACTTGCATTCGATTTCCTTCGTTTCCTTGGGTTATAGTGCGATAACATAAGGGGAGTTCGCTTTCACTCGCGACCCGATGTCGCGACCAGGAAGATGAGTTGCATCAACAGATGATTGCCGTGGCGATATTTATCCAGCTTTCGAGGCCTCGAGGAAAAGAGCCGAGCCGAGTCGTCTTCCTGCCGCCTCCTCGGTCCTTTTGCGAGTTTCACTCGCGGACCAGGAAGCGCCGAAGCGAAGAGCCGCGTCGAGATCCAATTACTTTATGGAGGCAATCATTGTCTCGGCTTTTAATTATATCGAATCGCCGGTAGCGCAGCGCGGTTAAAGTAACGCGCCATTATGAAACCGCTTGATCGATATAAAAGGTCGACGGCTTTGTTGTCGGGCATTTTTCCAGCTTACTCGAGCTCATCGTTTCCTCATTGGTTTCCGCTACGGATCTGCCGGCCCAGGATCCAGGCACGGAAGCGAGATAATCTCGAGTCCCGCTTCGAAACTCTTCCGGTCATTTTTTGAGCGAAATTTCGAGAAAAAGAGGCGCGCGATTAAGGCGATCGAGCAGCAGCTTGATCGCAGGTTTATTGTACCGTTGAGATCGAAACCGGGACTTTATTGGTCATCGGTCTCGTTAAGGATTCGACGAAACTTCGGGGCAATGTACACGGGAAGGGAAGAATGTCGGATGAGGTTATTAAAAATGAAGTTTCACAAAGGCTCGTGTCACAATGATTCAATTGAACGTTTTGCCAGGGGGAACTTTCTACCTCTTTGCTCGAGGAACATTACTTGCATCGGATACACGCAAAGAGGATCCACGGTTGTGGACCATAACGGTTGGTGCCCGACGTCTCGGTTACTACGCCGGCTTTATTCCCCCAACAGCGAAATGACAACTTTCTAGAATATCGGTGAATGTAACGAAAGATGCTTAACCACTTTGCACTACCGTTCGGCATTTGGCTTTCACGGCTCTCCGAGCAACGATACATTGACGGTCTCCGTGTTTATTATAACTTCAACGGGGTCTGGGGGCTGTCTGAAGGAAAATCCACGCAGGAGAACGTACAGAAACCGATTCAGGTCGTTTCGATAAATTGGCGATCTCCATGATTATTATAACTCCGACATGGAGGATCTGTACGAGGGAAATTTAATGCAGGAGAGCGTGCAGAGAGCGCTTCGAATCGCTTCTTAGCTCCGGTCCCTTCTTGCAAACGTGGATTGTCTAACACGAGGAACTTCGTACTATCGCGCAAAATTACGCAGCGCGCGTTATTCTTATGTCATGTTACGCACTTCTCGCAGGAAGTAACGGAGTTACTTTGAATCGTTTTATACGACAGCCGAAATGTGAGGCACGTCGAAGCCAGGACTGCTGGATACAAAAGACTTCGCGGAACGTTAAGCGCCTTTCGGTTGCAAAATTGCTCGGGGTATGGAAAGTATTTTGCAAGGCAGGCAAGAAACGTAATTTACTGCTTTACGATATTATCGAGGTTAAAGACATTTTAGCTTTCGAATGGCGCCGCGCGACGCGGGATTAACGGGCCATCGAGGCATCCGCTACAACCTACTATTCCTTCGGATATTACTTCGAGTAATGATTCATCCAGCATCGTTTAACGAACTATTTTCATTTCTAATCTGTCGCATCATTAATCAGAAAGAATGTGGAATTTGCAGTTTTCTTGTTTTCTTAGTTGTGTTGTGCATTTGTTTTTCCTTTATGTTGTACTTGGAATCATCAAGATACATGGTAGGTGTTTCAGACTAAGGAATTTGTGGAAAACATACGACTGTAATTAATATTATAAATTTTTAAAGAATAATGGCAGATCTGTATCGGATGCTTCAATTTGCGATTTTTTTCGAAAATTATATCGCCAACCTCTATTTTACTTTGCGCTCTCTACTTAAATGATAATTTTAAAAATCTCTAAAAGAAACGCGCAGAGTTATGTAGAAAGTATCAGAAGTGAGAGCTATAATTGAACTATGCCGTTGAAAAAATTAAGTCAAATGTTAGTTCGACCGCGGTATCACGGCTTCACTTTGCCCAGTTTTATCGTCATTTTCCATCGAGTACCTCACCTCTTGTTCGAAGCGATAATTCGAAAAGCGTATAGAAAGCCGGCGCTTAACGAGAAATCAATTTTCTCGTCACTTCTTATTTTACGTTTAACTTTCATTTCAAGCAACGATTTCAAAAGTCTTTATAACAAGTATACCGAACTATGTAGAAAGTATCAAAAGTGAGAGCTAGGATTAAGTTATATTCTACAAAATAGAGAAAGAAGATGGTCAAGAGTAATGTGACGTTCTACAAAACATATTTTAACAAATGTCGGTCTGCTCGCAGTATCGTGCTTAACCTGGCTTAGCTTTATCGCCAAACACCTTTATCTCTCGTTCATAGCAATAATTTAAAAAATGTAGAGAAAGCCGGAGTATGAAAGCACGTAAAAATGTTCACCACTCTTCTCACACCTATTCTACCTCCAATTCTCATTTCGAGCGACGATTTCAAAACACTTTGTAACGAGTATACCCGTTTATATAAAGGGTATCGGTTTTACCCATTAGTTTCCGCCGCGGTATTCAGCTCTCGTTCGATAACTCGAAAAGCGTATAGAAAGCTGGTGCTCAATAACGTCGAATAACGAAGCCGCATGAAATTACGGCCGGCACCTCGAATCGAAATAAGGAGGCCTCGATGGAACGGCACTGGATAAAGACGGGACTGCAACGGCCTAAGCACTTTCCACTTGGGAAATTGCTCGGGATGTAGAAAGGATTTCGCGATGGCCGAGCGACAACCTGTAGAATCGTGAGGCCAGGAGAAGAAGGGGCGCACGAAACTCCGCGAGGAAATCAATTCTCGGCCGCGCACACACGCGCGCATCATCGAGGAACACTCGTGCACACTTAGCAGCGCAATAAATTGCAGGGCCCTAAGACAGATACGAATGACAATGCGCGCGGCTACATTGTCCAAAGGCCGCAATGGAAAACGTATTTCCCTTTTACCGGCCCGCCCGCTTATTATGCGATCGTTATGCGCCGATCGGCCATTGTCTCGAATCGCGTGCACCTGCCGGCATATCGTGCGTCGCGGTATTCGCTAAACACACGCTCTTTTCGGTTTCTTCCTCGTTCTTTCTTTCCTCCTCGCGCACGAGAAGTTTATGCGGAGACGAGTCGGCGATGATTATTCAGCTGCGATGGGAGATAATATTCTTTGACCCAAGAAAAACCTTCGAAGCTTGCTCGATCGCTCAGCCATCGGCCGATGTTATTCCTTCGGGTCGCACTTTATCATTCTCCGTCTCTTCCTCTGGTTTCAAGTTAAAAGCAATCGTTTACCTCTCTGCACACTCTATGAATGCGTTTTATATTTTCGAGTGACACGAGCTTTTGCAAAGATCCGTAAATACATCGAATTCTGTTTTTACACGAACTTCTTTTGGACGATTTTGATTTGAGCCGAATTAAGAAAAAAATTGAATTCCCTTTCTACACGACTTACTTTGATTTAACGCGGCCGACTCAAATTCTAAGAAGAAAATTTTGCTTTGCTTTGATTTTTATAACTGCGACGTCTTCGATGTTTAAGCATTGTACACAATAAGCTCAATTTCTAGAGTATGTAGAATGCTTAAGATGTAGAGTAGGTGAAGTGGAATCATTTTGAAAAAAATTGCGTGGCATTGAAAATAATTATCGACCATAGTCGATCGATCGATTCCTCTATCTTCCGTGCAACCGCGTTTAAATAAACATTTCTCCCGAAAGTAGAGTTACGCGACATTAAACTCACGCAGGTCTCGTGCGGACGAGAGGGCAACGATTGGGGACCATTTTTGCAATCTTGTTTCCATTTCGAGCGGCATGCAACGCGAAAGAAATCGTTGGTGCAATTTACCGCCGCGACTTATGCATCGCGAGGCTTTCTTTAGAAAACGTGCCAACCCCCTTCAACGGCTCGGCTATCAATTAGCCGGCCATTATGACCGGTAATCACTGTCGTTAAGCGGCGTGCACACCGCAAGTCGACGAGCTTGCAACGCACGCTAGTGCCAGCTCGTAATCCAAGAACAATGGAAAATGGAAGACATACTTATGAAACCATTCCCATTCGGATTTCTAAACTGTTCACTTTATTCTGTGTAAAGTACTGCGCTTCCTTCCTGCTTCCAGCTCGATTATTTTCATACAGGAATTACGGAGCGTTTATGAAAATTGAGGATAAGATTTGAATATCTTTGTTGCGATTCCGTGGAATGTGAATTTGCAGATATTCTTAGTTTACGAGAATAATCGGTTAATGGCGATTAATAAGAATTCAGTGGTATCCTCGTTTAACGAAAGTACTTTATTCGATGTGCGATGAATATATATACTTTGGGGTTAGTAGGTTGGCTACCGAATAATGTATACGTTTTCTTCTTTCCTTAAATCTTATTGATCGTAAGAATTGTAGACACTTTCTGTTCGCGTTTATTATGCCCGACTATCTCGCAGTTACAGATCGCATGCTTTATAGAAAGTATCGAAAAAGCGATAATGGATATATAAACTGTAGAAATGTAATAAATCCATATCTAATTCTTGTGATCAATGGCGCTTAGAATGTTTCGTTTTTTATTTCCAGTGCACAGACGTTTCAGAAATGTGGGATATCGCGATTCGCGATGATCGTGAATCGTAATGAAGTGAGTATTCCGTAGTTTCCAAGTATTTCTGAAGATCTCCACGGGGTAAAACAAGATCGTAGGTTCGCGATTAACGGATTTTTTTTTCCCATCGATCACGATGATGCGATCGATTACACGAGACGTTCCTCAGGATCTATACGCATCTATTTCCGTCGCCAAGGCGATACGACGTGTGAACGATGCCTTAGGCGAGCGGGTAACAATACAGTTAGTTTGCGGAGAGAAAATCTTTTTAGAGAACGTTCACCTTGCTGCTAGTGCGTGCAACGGGCAACCCACTTTCCGTTGTGGTACAGACCTTTCCATCGAGAGCCGCGATGACTGTAGAACAGCATCCTTAAGGAGCTTTCACACTTTAGTGCGCGTGACTACGCCAAATGCGCGATACTTTCAAGTATGGGGACAAAGTGCCTCGAAACATCTTGAGCGATTTGAGGAACTCGCTTGTTCTTGCGACTGGTGTGCGAGATTTAAAGAGAAAAGAAAAGAATTAATTATGAGAAAGGTTCGATGGTCTTGAGCGAGCAGGAGATAAGCTAATCGAAAAGTAGAATAAGCCTTCTTATTGACGTTTTGTCCTTATGTTGTGGGATTTTATTAAAATTACGTAAATATGTACACTCATAAACTGAAACAATTCTACACACATGTAAGTGTAGTTAATATATACCGTTGCATGTTTTTTTTATAATTTATACGACATAGTTTTCTTTGAGTTTACAACTGTACTTATTACCTTGTAGCATGGTAATGATAAGGTCCTGCGTCATAAAAAACGTCGATAAAAAGGATTTTTCTTCGCGCTTTGATTGGCTTATCTCCTCTTCGATCAAGACCATCTTGATAGACTGACCCTTGTCATATTCAAGATTTCGAGCATACCACGTTGGTGAAAGTATGGGAAAAATGAACTGTCAATCTTATATTTGGAATATGTATATGTGGATCTATTATCCGCCATTTACTATTCATTTCTGTACTTCGTAAGGAAAAGTAGCGTTCACGGTTTTCCAAACACATTCCACGGTAACGGGCGTCCCACATTTTCTCGAGCACACCGTCTCACGGTATCCGAGACGAATGTAAAACGATAGAGATCGTAGACCTTGTATCGAGATAAATATCCGACGGAACCAAGCGTCTCTTTGATCGAGGAAACGCTGATCCCGGTCGATCGTTATGGAATTCCTTCATGGAAATTAATAGGCCAACATTCACCATCAAAGCAATGAATCGGTAATTCCTTTGAGAAAAACCTCAAATTTATGCTCGGTGATTTCTAGCCTTTGATAGTTATACACGGACGATTAAACACATCTATTTACTCTCTCTCTCTCTCTCTCTCTTTGTGCTCTTCTCTTTTCTTCGATATTTTGTAATACATCCAAATACGTCGGAGTAATAATTCTGCGGAGTAAGTATGCTTAAATGTGATTCAAAGTAACTTGAATAAGTGTGAGGTCCATAATCAGGCAGGTAACTTGCTTTTCTTCACTATATCTTTCGTTCCCTTTTTAGCCTTTGTATTTTTGAAAAGATCCTCTTTATGAAGGACGAAGCGTAAAATAAAGTATCTTGTCGCCTGCTCGATTAAACGCCCCTAGGTTATTTCGGAATAATGTCAATTTGTTTTGGCAATAAAATACATCTAAATCATAAACGAGGTTGAACCCCAATCTCAATCCAACACAAGGGCTGGAAAACATTTTGCAAATGACAAAAGCGGAGGTAGATAATTCATTATTCTTCGAAATAATGAAATAGTATACCGATATAGTAAGGATAGGATTGGATAATACCAGAGGATTAAAAGGTACGCTATGTTTTTCGAAGCGGTGAAATCTACCGGATCGATTTTCCTCGTAGCAACGGGCAATACACGCGCCGTTTTCCATCGCACGCGAATAAAGCGGCGCGGTTTCCGGCTCGGTTAAGGCAGTTGATAGAAAGTAAGATTGGCTTACGCGACTTGAATGCCGATCTAATGTGCTCCCGCTGATCGTGTAACGGTAGCGCAAAGGTGAAAATCGGTCGTGCACCTATCGGGGGTCAATGAAATTTAGGACGATTCGTTAAAGGGTAATTACTTGGCGCGGAACGTGAACCGAGGCGAAGGAAACGCGCTTGTCGGACGTTGTTTATATCGATCGGACGTTATCCGGATGATTATTTGCCAATGGCAGTGAAACACGAAGTTTAGACCAGTTGTACCGGACATCGTTAGTCGGGGACTCCTTTTGGTGGCTAACATAATAAATTTCCATTTACACATTCAGCTTTATCCGGAATATTGCAAAAAGAAAATTGCTTGAGTTCCGGTTTTCGTGTGAGTCAACTTTCTCTTTGTCGATGATAAAATAAAGGATTCGTTTAAAGCTGGCTGCATGTAATCCGTTGTCAATTTTTATGGAGTGTATAATATTTTTAATCGAAAAATATAATCACGCGTATTATTGGTAGCGTATATTTATGTTTCGCTAACGGATTTTCCTGCCGATTCCGCTTAAATCGATTTTCATTCAATTTAAAAAGTAGCCACGATGGTCCAGCTATTGCAGCACGAAGTTATTGTTACCAGTGTTTCTGTGCGGGAGAGATCGCGTGTATCATTCCTGAGATGAATGACGAAGACGATATTATTTTCTTATCTTATCTGCAAATATCGTGTCGCAAAGTTATTTCTAGTTCAGCGTCTACACATGGAGGTCGTAATGTCAAGCACGGTTTGTAGATGGTTCATTACCGGATAGGCCCGTGACAAGGAGAAAATCCGGGCGACAGGTAGTTGACTGTAACAGAGCTGAGCTTGCGGAAATAACGTGAAACGAGACAGCTGCGTAGCTGGTTTTCTCACGGACGTGAGAGGCGAAAGAAATTGATTACTGCCAGAAGAGAAAACTGTTGCTCGCCGTGACTTGCATGGTGCTCCAAAGATTTTTATCCTCGCCGATTTGACCCTTTACGACGCGCAGAAAGTTCAAAGTAAAATATCATCCATCTATGTTTAATGCGATTTTCTGCCTAATACAAAACAAATTGTTACATTGTAACTGACGTGAATCAATTTCAATTAATAACATCAAGCGTCGATAAAGTAAAGTGCTCGAATACAGCATTATATGTATATTCGAAAACACATTGACCGAGAGATAAAATCTTAATTCGAATGGACAAAAATTCTCAATTTTAACAGTGCAAAAATATTTCTAAAGCTCTGTTTTGGCGTTTTGGTATTAGCATGAAGGCAATGATATTACAAAAAAATCTTTATGAAGAAAGATTGACGTTGCTCCTCTGTATTTTTTCAAGAATTTACATTATGCCGGTATCTATTCTGGCCTTTGATCTTTATACTCGATTCTTGTACAAAACAAAATGTAAAGAGATAGAGAAACTCAAGACGTTACTGCATGCATCATACGTGTTGTTTTATGTAACATTTCTATGTTTATAGTTACTCATTCTCGGGGTAACCACATGCGCCTTTATTCGGTACATATTATAAAAGCACTGTTTGTTATCATTGGATACTCCTTTATGTAACGGCAATATTTTTACACTGAAATCGCAATTTATCTTATACCGATAGTATAAATCACGCTTGAAGTTTGTACTCATTCAACTATAAATATCAACGGCCATGAATCATGCATTTATATGCGTTTGGATGAAGATCACTAAAACGATACGAGTTGCGCAATGCTTGTTTACAGGCTTATTACTGAAAACGTTCCGATGCTATTACTTCGAATGTGATGACCATTATCTATGATCGGCGTCTCTTTAATTTTTACTTTTAATTGCGTATTTTTCTTCGCGGACTTGGCCAAAAGACAGAGCAATCGCCAAACACGAGAATTATAGTTTTGCGATTTTCTCTTGGCTGGTATTAAATACTTGCGAGATCATTAAAAGTAAGTGATCGAAAGAAGTTTCTTAAATGTTAAATTAATTTTAATGTTTACACTTTATATAGTAGTTAATAATTAAATAGTGACATTTGTTTTTAATAATTTTGCATTCTACCAGCTTTTCTCCGAGGTTATTCTGCCATATGTTAGTATAATGCGAATGTTAGGGTAACGGTTAGTATATGACATTAACGATTCCGTTTCGCACTTCCTGCGAATCGAGATCTCGACTGAATTTTAAGTCGGTCGTTCGTAGAAACGACAAGTCTAGCAACGCCTAGATCGGCTCTCTCTGCAAAGTTTCATGGAAATCTGCACCGTCCTTGTCCCAGAAGAGCGCCAATGCGAGATCCGTAGCTCCTTTGCCTCGAGAATTTTCTTATTTTAATGTTCCATTTTTTTATGTCAAATTTTGCGAAATTTTCTCTTTCGTGTTTAATACACAAGTTTCTGGCATTGCAGCTTCGGTTTTACGTTTTAAATCAATTTTAAATGGGTAAATAAATTTAAATCATATCGGTAATCGACGAATCCGACAACAGCTAGTAGCAAACGTCTTTGTTAATACTAATACAATAGACATAAGGAAAAAAAACAGTTAATAAAATCGCAAGCTTGAATTTGCCGACAAGTGTTTTTAAATATTTTGAATCGATACTTTAAAATATCAATACTTAAAAAATGTATTAAATAATTTAAATTTCCAGTCGCTACAAAACACTGTAAATGTGTTACAGAAAAGATTAGTAATAATAACAAAACATCAGCACGTAATATAAATCTACTGACCGGAAAACAATATTATACCAACAAAATTCCATTGATATCGACGCTTAATTATTAATACCGATCAAAATATGATTATATACCGGCTATTGACTCGACGAGATGCACATAATTCATCAGTGAAAACACCGAGCAAATCACTGTAAGTGTGATATATAGCATAGCTCTGGCAACAGTTCTCCGGGAACGTCGAAAATTCGATCAGTCCTTCTATGGCTATGAGACGATATAGGAACGAAGAACAAAAGGGAAAGAGAGGCGATATTCCCCTTGATTCGCGTTAGAATCGCTCACGAGGAACGTAACCCGGATTACGTAATACTCCGGTTGCGGTTCGCCTTGAACGCAGCTCCTGGTACCGCTTCGCACGATTTCTTCGCGTTTTCTTTTTCTACGTTTCGTCCGCAATAACGGCCGATTCTTCAAAAGTCCAAATCGGTATCGCGTCAACGCCAACCCATCATAAGCCCTTTACCGGTTTTGGCTGCAGAAGTGTCCGGCTAAAGTCTTTTTTTATGTGCATGACCGCAAGTAACAGTTTTGTTACGTCATTCGTTTAGCTATATCGATCCGACACACCTAAAGTTGTATACGATATTGGATTTGCGAGGAAACCTTGCTAGGAAATTTTGCGTGTATTTCTAGCATTGCGCGTGGGGTAAGGGAATTATAAGAGTGAAATTGGTTTTTCTTTCACAATGAGGTGTTCGCAGAATGGAACGAAATTTTTTATGGTTGCATATAGCCGACTTTTGTACTCGGATATTAATTGACGATGGGCGTTTATAGACACTTTTGGCAGCAAACGAGTTAAGGTAAATCCGACGGCGCTAATTTATGGAATGTATTAAAAGAATTACTTTATGTTTATGAGTTAAGAAAGGTTTGAAATAAAGTAGTAAAAGAATTTCGCGGAAAATCTTAACGATAAGAAACATATATTATTAACATTTATTTTTGCACAGAAGGAGTTATGGATGATAAAATAATTGAATTTCATCATTTCTTCTGAGGGTTTGAAAACTAACGTAAAAGATTTGCCAATTTATGCTGCGATCTAATTATACCGATATATTTATGATAATTTTGTAGTTACACTTGTGTTTAACCTGTGCTCGTCTCTGCACGTCTCTGCATGTCTCATATGTTTATATTTTGGCAGATACCATCATGACTCGACCGCGGCAACGAAAAACACGTAATACATTAAATAAACGTTCTCGTATTTTCGCGATTCAGTTTTTTGAAAGGACATGTGTAAATTTACGCGATGCCATACTAATTTTTGGTTAAAAATATTTGCACACTTTTGCATAAGTTCGTTTACATCCTTCGCGCATCGCGTAACGCAATGGAATATCCGTCATTTTGTAAGGAAAAAAAAAAGTAGCGAATAAGAAGCTATGAAGTATTTTTTATTGGCATTGGACAAGAACAAAATTGTTTTGCCATCGCAATATTTCAAATTTGCCTCGCTCCATAATGTCCCGTTAAATCGTCGTCCAAGAATCGGAGGGCGAGACCGCAGGAAGATCGAGGCATAACGGTCTTATGAATCCTTCGAGAGGAAAAATTGGACCCGCCTTTTGTGAATTACCGCGCGTAGCATAAGTCAGTTATCGCTCGAATTAACGCGCGAGACATTACGAAGACGCAAATCGCGACTCCTCGCAAAAGCCAGGCGATAAAAACGTCTTTATGTTTTCCCGATCTAAAAAAAAAACTCGCAATTTGCGTACCAATCTCTCCCCCTCCAGTTCTTTCCTTCTCCTCTGGCAAAGCGGGGAAGAATACGTCCTGACTCGAATGTAAATAACTCCACGCTTTCTAGATTTCTGACTTTTTATGCTTATTTACTCATTAGCATCCACCGGTTTATTACCCCCATGGACATTAGAAAACCGTGAAAAATATAACAAAAACTTTCTTTCTTCACGGTTTTACCTAGACGTTCTACTGATTCCTTTTTCTCGATAAGATCAGGTAATTTCAAGAAGTAGATCATTCGATAACGTTCCAAACCTACTTTTGTATAAATATTTCAATTTTTCCATAGCGATATCGGTACTACCTCCAAATATTTAAGAACTAAATTTATTACCTTCTACACCGTTTAATATAAGTTTCTTTCCAGAGATTAGACTGTACCGAAACAAAAGTCTTCGGTACGTGCGCAGACCTTACAGGGAAAAATCAAAATTTTTTTGTAACAAATACAAACGATTATTTGACATTTACTATATTTCAAGCAAATATATACTATCATAGAAATCAAACAAAAGTCCAAATATTCATTCCTATTTTCTTCAGAATACAATAGCCGTGTTTTCCTCCCATCAAAAATGCGCTTCCAAAACTCTTGGGCGATGGCGTACGCTAGAAAGTAATGAGGAAACGAGAGCACGAATTACGAGAAAGCAAGAGCAGTTGTGCATGGAGAAGCATCGACGTTCGCCTAACGAGCATCTACCGATGAGTAAAATGACTACGAGGATTCCTTCGAATTCTCGTTAAGCCCCGCGGCATCGATCGACGGACCAGCGAGCGCAAATCCCCACGAATCTGCGATTTGCTGAGCAAAAAGTCGCGGCCCCTGTTCGTGACAAATCCTGGCAAATCTCGGTGCTCGTTGTTGCGGCAAAGATCCGCGGGAATGCCGCTAAGAAGGGCGTGACCGTAGATCTGGGCACGATCCTCTCCTTCCATCGAGTGCCGTGAGAAGCGATTCCTCTTTGCCGTCTCATCGCGGCTCGGTTACCTTTCGAATTTTCGTTCGCGTACCGTAGTTCAGCAGCATTAACCGCGGCTAATTATGGTAAATAATTAAGGATGCGCCACGGTGTAAGATCAAACCGCCATTTAGAATCGCGATTCGATATAATGGCTCGATAAGGCAAGATACGATCTTCGTGGGTAAAAGTTGTCCCTGTTGGAGCCGCGCATGCGTACTATTAGGGGTCGAAATGGTTTTCAGTAGTACAGAATCGATCCAGCGGTACTGATCTCGACGATCGTGGTTCCCTTATGCAATATTGATATCACGCGATCGATGAATATTATGATACATTTATTCGATATTCGAGAGGAAAAAAATGAATAGCATCGAAGATGATTTTAAAAAGCAAAAAGACAAATGATAAGTTACATCGCTCCGTGCCTTTGATAGAAAATCTCATCGAGTGATTTTCGGCTACGTAGAATGTTCGATGTACGAGCGTTTCGCAAGTGCAAGGGGCGTTTCAAAAATTCCACCAACTCGCGCAGCGTGCCTTAAATATCAAGGCATACATATGTATACGCATTTACATAAGTAATTACAACTCGTTGCGAACCACCAGGCAGGCGGTGTACGAAAATTCCACGTCGTTTTTTCCAATTCACACCGTGCGTCCTATATTCTCTACGATCCTATAAGGTCCACACTGCGCGATCGTGATAAGTGTTTTTTTTTCGCCTTCCAGCTGCAGGACTCGTTGTTCAGCGGCTCCTCGATAATCGCATTAGCGCTCCTAACGTCCTAACTTTTCTCCTCCACGCTTTTCCTCGTAAAATCGGCCGGCTTTGTCCGAGCGGAAACGAGGTTTGAAAATTGATTGGTAGTGTGCTCCTTGCCGATACTTTGCGAGCGGTCAAGCCTAACGCTTAGAAATTTCGAAAGTCTTTACCGACAGGATGCAATGTCATGCGAACAACGCGATTTGCTAAATCAAAAACGGAATGCGATGTGTAAGGGGATCTTAGGACACTGTGCTTTTAAGAAATTTAAGTATATATAATAAGGTACTTGTTAAGTAACTTTATCACTGTGCATATTTATCAATATGCATTCAATAATATTCCAGTATAGCAAAAGGAGATGCCTAACTGTATGATTTTTTTTAAATAGTAGGAAATATATTTGAAGCGGAATCTATTTGGTTTGCTTATTTTATAAAATACAATAACCAGTAACTCAGAATACGTAAGTAAAAATCAACTCTAAATGTTACTCGTTATTTTTATAAGATTTCAAATCAATTATTGCGTACATTCCCAGCTACACTGACTGCTTAGCACGTAAAATATGAAATAGAAAGCATTATATTTTCTGATATTCGTGATCAATTCTGAACATTTTTTGAGATTTTTAAGATATATTATCGCGTGTCCTGATATTTTTAAGCCAACGAAGTTGGTGTTGCCGACAAAAAATTCTAAAGGCTATAAAAATAAAAATTTCGCATTTAAAATTTGTTTCAGAAGTGAGTTTGACAAACTTGAAAGGCGGAATAACGGCTCTCCGAGGCTTAGATTATTCATGAGTTCATTAAAAGGATCTATGGGAGTTATCCCTTCCAGTTCCCCCCTTTATTCATTTTTTGCCATTGACCACCGAGGTCATTAGCCCGAGAGCGTCATTATGAGGCGGGTTTCGAGTGGCTCGGAATACGATATGCTGTATAGGCAGCATGTAGAATATCCGGAGGCGATAACCAGGAATTAAATCTGGGATCCTCACGACCGAGATCGATTCGTTGTGTCAAGATTATGCTCGCAACCTCTAATCCTTACAATATTCCATTAACGGTGCACAAACGTGGGTGTCATAAACCCTCGAGTCGATAGCTTCGGTTTAAGGCGAACCGCACGCAGGTTGTTACCGCAAAACCGCGATGGTTCGCAGAAAGTTAACGGCGGATTCCACGTTCTAACGGCAGAAAAACAGAAGGAAAACCATTATCCATCCCAAGATGCTCGTAATATTCTGAGATGCCTGCGAATCATCGGCCATGTATGAATTTTGTAACAAATTGGAGTCGTTTTCGATATACAGGCATCTTGAGATTTGAATAATGTACTATTTCGAAGGTGGTGATGATTTTGCTGTTTGTAATAAATGCATGTTAATACTTTAAGGGTATATTTGCGCGCTTATATAAAGTTTGTGAAATGTTTCTTGATATTATTTACGAAGGTGTTCGAAAACATTGACGTTATAGCAACATCGTGCATAGACCATAAATTCCCTAGATAACCATTTGACCCATTTCAGAATAATAGCAAACTCGCAAGAATAAAATACTGACTGTTAGAAATTCCGTTTATTATGTTTCGAGGGATATTCCTTCTAAATATTAAATAAGATTAAGGCACACGATTTGATAAGACTTTTGAATACTAATTATAATTTAATAATTTTTTAAATTTGATAATTGTTCAATAATCCGTAATAGGAAAACTAACGTGTACACCACATATCGTAAATATGATATTTTTCATTTACATCAATGTACATTAGCACCCTAAAATATCGACATGCATTTACGAACCACCCCTTATAGAGTCACCTATAAGGCAGTTTTACATTTGCCTATTAAATCATTTATATAAAAGAAAACCGATTTGTAGGCCTCTCTGTACTCGTATTTCGTTTCTAGCTACAAGACTACACGAGCTATGCGATATTGTTCTGGATGGTTCTTACCTGGATGAGAGCTTCTGGTTGAAATTGCTTCAGCATTTCACCCTGCTGCTGATACGGCAACTGTTGTTGCTGGAGCCTCGATTCGCCCTCCATTGCTGCGATGGATTCTGGAGTGCAGGATACTCGAGCTTGGACCCAGGAGGAAGCGAGGATAAAACTTCCAAGCACCACTGACATTGTAATCAGTGTGATGGCGGCGATCCTCGCGATCTGGACCGCCGTACTCTTCGTGGCCGGCCTCATGTACGCCTGCAGAGACAAGCAAACGAGGTGTTCGAAAGAAAAGAAGAGTACATTATTCGAAAAGAAAAGTTATCCAGTTCGAAAAAGTCCATAAAGAAATCTCGATAAGCACTACTGGATATACTCTGGCTTTTTTTATACTTAAGACTCCCTCTTATTATATATATTACAGCAGTGAAGTTTGTTTAATTGTGTTTCATATTGGTGAAGTTTAAGCGTTTCTCGTTTTAGAAAGATTTCTAATCTTTTTCTTTACGATAGATGTCCCTATAGATGTCTGAGGGATGAATTCATCGCGCTCTATGGACGACTATCGGTACTTCCAACCTTCACCTTGGTTTTTTTAGTGCACCAACTATCATTTCGATTGCATCGCACACGACGTGCGTGATTTGAGTATAAATGTTCAGCAACAAGTGCGCCGATGTTATACTTTATTCACACTATTATAAAACCTTTTCAAGATTTATGGGCTAAAAGCGATAATTTTTCTGATGTAGAGATAATAATATTTATCCAAACTTAAAGTCCCTTTCGTTTCTACGGTATCACTTTTGGTACACTTCATCGATTCAGATTTATGCTTGTACCGTGTGATTTATACGAATCCAACTACTTTCAATAATTTTATTCCCCTTCTTATATAAATATTTCCTTCCTTCGGTGAGCTCATGACGTTACGTTCTTCTCCTCAGCGTCCTACATTCGGCTTACCACGTTGCGTTGAACACGCATAAATTTTCCTAGGCGCATGGTGCGCACTGTGTTGCTCCGGCTGAGAAGAAAGGAATCGTTTAGGCCAGCTTCCGCGATGATCTCACTGCGTAGAATAGAATACCTACATCTGTTTGCGTTTACATCAAGGCTCCCTGAGCGTCCTGTCCGTATCGTCTTTCGCATCGTAAACCGCCACTATTTCTCATCAATCCTTTCTTCGCGTAATATCCATCCCCTCTCAGGCTTGCGCCGATCGCAGCTGACTCGAAGGATTTACTGCACTTCGAGGAAAAGCGATTCCAGTTTCGCGTATTTGAACGATCGTATTTATCGAATACGCGTCATACGTGCTTCAGAGACGTTTGATAATAAAGAGACGAGTGTTTAATGAGATGCGAGGAGTACTGTCGCAATATGACTTACAACGAGCATCCAAATTTTAATCAGACTATTATTTGGACTTGAACTTCGTTTAATATTATTATTATTATTTGGACTTGAACTTCGTTTAATAAGGACACGTAGATTAGCGAAAAGTCACTCTATTGGATACGCGTATATGTGGTCGCGTAATAACTCCTTGGAATCGTAAAAACTCACTCGCCTATTTGCAATCATTAATGAAGCCTACGTGTGACCAAGTATAATAATCCGCATGTAAGATAGATCACGTTGGACGATTCGAATCTTCTTGCCGCGCATCACATCGATGTTTAATGTAAACCATACAAGTTATATCTCCGTTCTTGTCCTGAAGTTTAGCATAAAAATGAAAATATTTCAATCTCCACTTTGTGCTGCATATTTTTCTTCCATAAAACTAATATTATTCCCACTAAATAGTTAGTATTTGTGCCACGGTATAACCGATGTTAAACTGTGCCTTTTGCATAAACGGCGCTGCTCCCGTCGTTTCGCAGTCGATCGATGCGCCATGTTATCCACCTGCGGTACATTCATGTTCGAACAGAACATACGTATGTAGAATAATCGTGACAGTGCGGTATACACAGTACCGACGCCGAGCGTGAAAATACACAATGCGGCTATGCAAGAGTGTGGAACTTCACGCTGGCTAACCAACCGAGCCGAGGCCTTTTGTCGTTTTTACGCTCTCCTTTGGAATATTCCCAGCGCCATTCTCGTTTGCCTGAGTGCGCTTAATCGCTGGGAAAAAGTGAAAAGCTCTACCCTGAACGTACGATCCCTATTTTCGATTCTCGTTCCTCCATCGCTGTTCATTTTCGCCAAGCACGTGTTACGCGCACCGTTCCTACGCCTATGGAAAGGGAGATAGAGAGACCGAACAATAAACGTTATCGGTACTGGGCGCCTGTGAGTCGAAGCCGCAAAACAGTACTTTAATCATAACAGGAAGTGGGGAGAAGGTTCGCGAAGACATTAACTCTTTGACAGCAACAAAAATTCCAAGAATCCCCAAAACAAAACCGAAATGTAAAACGCATGAGATAAATGCACGTACAGAATCAGGTCATGCATTCGTCATTTTTTTTTATTAGGAAGGGCTAGAACTCTATCGATATATAACGGGGTACTCTTGGCCACGGCGCACAGTTAGATTATCAATATACGAGTTTGCACCACGGTTCGCGACGGTCTCGATCTCCCTGCGCTTAAGATTTAAAGAGTATGATTCAATCATATTGTGTAAGTATTCTTAATGGAGTTTTTCTCCATCCAGTAGTGGACATCATGATATTTGTAAGGTACTTGAGGCGCACTCGACTGCGTATCGGAAAGAATACAAATATCTGGAATCAACCAACATTTAATTTCTTTTCCAAAGGAATTCTAAAGGATTCTTCCTGATCCGAAGTCGTTTTTGAAAAGCTTGAGGCGCACTCGCTTACGTATCGACTGCCTCCAAAAGATAGGATCGGTTTGATGAGTAAACACATTTGACGAAAACTTCGCAGTGGACGGGAACTCGAATTTAAGCCTTTCACCTTGAGTGAGAAAAATTAATAAAAGTCTGTATTCCGAAAGAAGGTTTTGTCGACATCCTTCCTCAACCTCCAAAATTTACCCAAAATCATTAGTCAATTTGCCTCATCTCAGAAGAGTGTCGCGTAGACACGCTTGACCTAAAACTATAAATTTCTTGATTTCAAAACTGTAATTAAAAATCGGTAAATACAAGATCATTCGTGACACACGTAACCTCTGTCAATCTCTACTTTCGATAATTTAATGAGAAAAACTGATTTTGAGTGTGAGTATAAAAATTTAACTACAATGTCATCGTTGATATCATTGATATTGTAACAGAAGTGATCTGATATATTGTACATATATTGTACAACAGAGTCACAAACAAAAATCGTTATGCGATGGATAAAGTCAGGATGGGTGTAAGTGTGTTTTTGAGTATGACATAATGGCCAAAGCGCCTTTGTAAAATGAGAATAAGGGCGAGCAAACCTTACAACTCATAACGGGAATAAGCGTAACCGAAGGTGCATAGTAACGCATTGTTTCGAGCCGGAAATAAGTCTGATAAAGCACGTCTGGCTCACACTAACTGTTTCTTGACACTGTTATCTTCGGACCCAAACTAGTTCCTTTATTAGGCAACGGTACAGATCGTAGACGAGGATTCTCAAGCTGTGATGACATGCAGGATCTCTTATTCTTCAATAAGCGATATTTATTTGAGATCTCAACTCGCCAATCAGAATTTAACCTCAAACAAAACGTTACTTTAAAGCCATGATCTTATTATGGCGATTATAATTTATACTTGGTTTAATACCCGAATCTCTACTAGGTTAAGTAGATTATAAATTTTAATTATTATAAAAACTAGCTATGATAATGATATAATAATTTAAAAATGAGTCATGGGTATTTAAAGTAACGGTCTCCAATCTTCCTCGATAATTCATCCTACCACATTTATTACCGTTTTATAATTATTCGTATCCTTTATTCGAAAGCTGTCGAATGTTTTTTGCTCTATCATATACCGATTATATTCTTCTTTTTCTGTACGTTCGTTTTTTTTTGCATCGTTGCTAGTCTGTATATGGTTAAAAAAAGAAAATATGACGTATCATTATGAGTCCATTATGAGCGTTTATCTCTGACCACAAGGCTATCCCCACAATAAGTTTGGAGCTGTACGATGTAATAAGAATATTGGATAACCGTTCGCTTTTATAATACTCATTCCGATACGCAGGCTAAGCAGAAAAAACTCTCGAAGGAATAGCGCACCATGTTTTTTCAGTTATATTTCCGTCATTGTAGGAACTCGTTAAATCTGCAATAATACTTAACGACCGTTGCCTTTCTTATGAAACAATCCATTCTTATATTGGCCTCATCGTTAAAACCACATTTTTGGACAACAACTATCCATGAAGTATCATTTTATTATTTATAAGGTTGATTTGTATGCAGTGCACCGTTTTCTATGGCCTCATTAGAGTTTTAAATCGTTCACCGTATTTTATAAATTGTTGAATAAAGTAGTAGAATAAGTATGTATGTATCGATAACGAACAATGAACGTAATTGAAAGGGTGAATCAAACAATATACGAATGAAATCACGCAATACCACCTTTATCTTCGCTTGTACGTCAACAAAACATTGTTAAGACTAGAATCGCTAAAGTTATCAAAGTGACAGAAAAGATATCGCAGTGTCTTAGAAAAATTTTTCAAGTTTGCATCCTCGGAATCTTTCCATCATTTTATCCTAATATCTGAAGGATCATATAGATCAATTTACTTGCTTTGCTTTTTTCTATCCATTTTTAAATAAATGTTTACAGCATACCTACATATATCGATAACATGTCCGCTCTGATGTTAATGGTCATGGAAACAATTACGGTGATTAAAGTTTCCTTATCTCTTTATAGCTTAGCCTGAATGAAGCGTAATCCGAGATACGATCGAAGCACAATTATAATAACGAAACCCCCGCGGTTTCCGCGTATTACGTGACTTCCGTGATTCGCAGATACTATCGAGAAATTTGCACCGCTGATTAAAGAAGGGAATTACTATCCAAACTTAGAGGCAGTCGGTGTTTGTATGGAAGAAGCACGAGACCTCGTATCATCTGTGTTTGGTCGATAAATATGTGCAATAAATATTGCCGGAAGATTACGAACAGACATGGAACATTGACGTTCTTAATTTTACCTCTACGTCTTCGGTATTTTCAACGGTGCGTAATCACTGCAGTGCTTGTGTCGATAACTGTTATCTACCGCGATTTGCGTTACATCGTAGATCGATCAATTCTATCGAAAAAAAGTGGCATTATTGAAAACAAATAATCCCGAAGATCTCATGAATTTAACTGCGAAACGACGCAACGCGTAACATGAATAAAGATGTGCCAGCGCAGGCGACAAAGATGCGGGAAAAGATTTATTTCGTTGTTCACTTTAATCGACCTTGACGACGTTTCTATGCTTAAAGCATTGATTTAAAGTTCAACTATTTATAGAAAAAACGTACGTCGTGTACATTAATACACTTCTATACGTGTTCCTCTTCTTTGTCTGATTCTCTTTCTCTCCTATTCTCTCTCTTTCGAAGATCTAGCAGAGAGCCAGCTTACGGTACTCAATGAACGGTCCATTATGTTCTAGATCTAGATACCAGGTCTAACTGTCGACGTTGATAAAACCCCAATGCGATGCCGAGGATCCACGTACACTTGGGGCTCCCAAATGTATTTTCTCGCGTGAGTTTGTACAAAGCGTTACAAGAATTACAGAGAAACCTTAGAATAATATTTGCCACCGACCACTGCTCAAAACTGACGATACCTGGAAATCGCCACCATAAAGCGTCGGTACATTTGCTGGATGTCAATATTAAAATGCGTGTGCGCGCTACAAATATCATTTCACATTCTGTGATACACCTTGTATCTTTTTATACACTCGATGATGTGCGCTATTGGCACGATGGAACCTAAGGACGTCCGTGACAAAAACCTTGGTCAGGGCCCACGAAAGGTATCGCCAAGTTTCACGCAGAACTTCATTCTAAGACATCGAAGTACGATGTGAGAGAAACATCGATAATCTCCAGTTTCCCCGATGTACAGCAAACGTAGCGTCGAGTTCTCGAAAGGTCGCGTGCGATGAATGAAACTCCGGTCGGCTCGAAGATTGAATTGAAAAAGGAGGAGAGTTGCGAAGCGGACTGTACGTGTACGTACAATTCGTAATGACCTCGATGTGGATGGACGACTCTAAGGTGAGAGGCCTCGAAGAGATAGTAGGCCATCCGAGGCTACCTTTATGCCGCTCGATCTGCCTGACAAAAGTAAACAGGTACTGTTGCCAGGCACTCCGCGTAAAAGGATTATTATTTATCCCGTGGCAGAATTTTAAGTATGCCCCTTCGACGTCCCAGTGACTCATCGGCCTTGCGTGGGTACCGACCGAATAAAATCCCCTGAATTCGTGCAATTTACCAACCGGTGAAACGGCTACGGGATGTTTCAGCATCTAGAAATCATAATCTCCCGCTTCCGCGTTAAGTACTTGATACGTAATATCGTATGAATGGAATAAATCACCTCGTGGCTCGTCGTTTTGATACGATTATCGGCTGATGACTTTACTATTGTACCGTGGAGAACAAATATACAATGCGATTTGGTCATCCATGTTTTTTTTTTTTTTAACTCAAAGAACAGTCCATGTTCCACTTCGCGCAGTATTCATATCGAACATCGCGGATTTTACCAGCGTATTTGACGAGGAGAAAGCTTCTCTTTAATAAAATATTCCGCTTGCATTTTTTTCTCATCGATAAATAGATTTCCTGCTAACAGAAGTGTTTATTTCTTTTTCTTTTCTGGAAGAGTTTGCGAATAAATGCAGTCGGTCAAACTATGAAAAGCGTTTGACTTATAGTGTAGTTGCATGACCTTTCATTCGTTATCGTGCAGGAGAGCCTTTGGTCTGTCTAATTAATCCAGTATAATGTATGCAGATCTTTCGTCCTGAAAAAGCAATTTGTATACGTGCTTTGTCCAGATATTTGTTTTTTCCCTAGAATCGTAGGTTGTTATGAATGACAATGCAACTGGTTGATCGCCAAGTGAAACATTGCTTATATTCAACCTTTTTATTTCGCTTTATGCCAAGAGGTTGCACAATAAAGGAGATCAAAGTATGGTTGAGGCCTCGGAATCTGAAAAAAAGTAACCTTCAAAACAAGTCTCGTTCTTCCTCGAGAAAGCGACTCAAGTTTGTTTTGGTTCACGTAAGCAGCCAGAGACGTCGGTTTATGATGCGTGCAACTGTGAATAATTGAATGGCCCTTAGCACAACGATCATTCTAACGAGGAAAACGTTCGTGATGAAAATTTAATATCGCTACGAAGACGTGTATGCCACGACTTAAATAACAAACTAGGAAGTAAAAAAGACTGGACGAGGAAATGTTTAACAAAGTCAGACTCGTATGAAAACATGGTACGATAGTTTGTTGACTTGTTTTTTTACGAAGATGAAGGTTGAAGCTGCTGTTTTGATAGGCGTATCTAAAACCTACAAAAAGGAATAAGTGGGCAACGCCGATGAGTTGTAATAAATCGAGTACCGTATGCTAGGGTTACACTCCTAATTTATCAATAAATCATTGCTAAAAGTTGCGAGAAATATTATAAAATGTTCTAACGCTTTCTAATGCTGAGCGTGACATTCGAGAGCAAAAAATCAAGTTTTTTAAATAATAAGATAATTAATTACAAAACGCCTATTTCTATCGATTAGTTAAATAAATGTATATTTCCTCGCTCCGTTTAAATTGTATGTGTAACGAGACACAATTTTTAACATTGATTAATGTATTATAAGCAAGAAAATAAAGCTGCCACGCAATTCTATGTAGTCATAGTGATCTTAGATCAAGCCGAGCGTTGAAATCTCCAGGAAGTTCAATGCACGATGGTGAGTTCCTGGTAAACCTACACGGTGGTCCGTTTTATTTTCAACCATGACGCACGTGTAAAGTCTAATCAAACTAAAATGAATTCATACCATCAAATACAGTCATATATCTTCGAACTAATATCCATTACAGTCCTTTGCAAACTTATTTTGCGTGTAAGATAAAAGGAAATTTATAGAGATATCATCTGTATGGAGATATGGTGAGCATGACACGATCTAACGTGCGTCACCGTGTCGAGCATTAAAGCAAAAAAATAATTGGCGCAAAACTCTTTATCATCGAACATCGACCAGCAGAACAAATTCCATTCGGAATCTGTTGCACGCAATTAACAGGTCAATTTTATTGGATTCATACCTATTTTGCAAGAATAAATAGTAAACTCGTCTGATAAATATTATTTTATAACATAGTCGCGAAAGAAGGCAGCTGTAAAGAGTAAAATATTCGACGGTGATCCCTTCTTATGAGAACATCTTCATTTTATGGATAATAAAATTAGTACAAAAAGTAAGAGACAATACTGACGAGAAACTTTATTTGTGCGTTATGAGATACTAACACGTGTTCACAATTTCTTTCATAAAACTAAATCGAATAACATAAACGAGATTCTAGGATGCGTTCAGCATCGCAGTGAAAAAAAAGATGTGGTATTTTGAAAAACATATGCTTAGTATCGATGAAGAAAAAAGTGAAACTCTCGTCTGGGTGAGTTTTAAAAGTCAACTGACGTCACGCAAAACCTATCCGTACTGACATACGACGGAGTAGAACCAAATCGAGCAATACACAGAGTGGGTATGGCCGCAGAAGTTTCTAGGATCTATGTGCGGTCGCGTGAGCAGTAGAAAGTTTCTGGTTCTAACGAAATAAACCAACGAAAAAGGCAATGCCTTCGTTGAAAATGAAACCGTGCGCCGGATTTTTTTTTTTTTTTTTTAAGAAACCTTTGACTTTCCCACTGATCTTTCGATAAAGTCGAGTCACTTCCATAAGGCGGTTGCCAGTGGCACTTACTTTTGCTGCACCTACATTTCAAGCACCGTTTCCTCGATAAACGGTTCAAATCATTTTTCCTACTCATTGTTCGCCTCTTAATAAGGTAATTTTACGGTGCGGCGGGAGATAGGTATGTCGTGTCTGATACAATGGCAAGTTTCTACATAACAAACATGCTTTTTCATTAACTCATTAGATGGTTCTTTCCCACTGCGCCATTGATGGAAGACTCGGTTTTTAATGGCGCGGCGTTCGTACATCATCGGGCGGAAATAAACACATCGAGCGGATGTTCCTTCTTTCTTTGCAAATATCAATTATGCGACCCAACGTTTTGTACCCTAAATATACGAATTACCGTCGGGATTTCCCGGCGCGATTATGAGCACTTCTGGTTTCCTGAAAAAGTAAGAAGGAACACCGCGCATCCGAATGCGAGCGCATCGAAAAGAGCGAGAAAATACGATATCGGGAGGATAAAAAGTATTTCGATTTAAATTCGCCTATTTCTTCACATCTATCAGTTATGTCACCGTGCTTTTTTTTCAGCGATAAACGAACTAATTATTTTTAAGTTTTCCGGTCACGATTGTATTTCGTTTCTCAAGGCAGAGGTAGAGATGACACTGTGTATTTTTCGCATTCCAACCGTGAATATATCAATGTAACTGACAGCGTGATAAGGATTATGATAACAAAACGTATATTATTTTAAAACATAATCCTGTCACATATAGAAAACATATCGAGAAGGCCTTTTTTATGTGTCATCGGTAAATATATTTCTGCTCTCAAATATCTTGCTCGTGAACTAATTATAAGACTTATACTACCAATGCAATCAAGATAATAGTTTCGTAATATTTTATAAAAATTTTCCGAATTTACAACGCTACATATTCTGAACTTGATCATCATTCTTTTTCCGACATACGAATTACTTTTTTTCTATGTCCGAGTTTCTTTTTCATTTCCGTTTTACAAAGATATATTACGTGGTATAGGGTGCGGAATAGAACGGGACGGGTAAGTATCACGGAAATTGCGATTTCGATGATACTAAGTAAAAGTGAAATTCCCATCCCATAATTTGGATTCGCCCAAGCGTTCCCTAACGTGCGTTGATCAATCAGGCAAATAAACAATTGGCGTGCGAGCAAGGCTCCTGCAATTAGGTTCACTATGAACTTTCGCGGAAGCGGGTTTGCGGATTTCCGCACTCTTTTACAAAAGAGAGTACTCGGTCAACGATCCCAATTCGGTACCTTTCAAATCTACGTGTAACCTTGTAACCCCTTCTCGTTGCTCCTCGACGTAACTTACAAGGGGAGTCTCAATTATGGCCCTCATATTTTTCAATAGAATTGAGCAGAGCAATATGTCTATGTTTACGACAAGCTTCACCACAATTATAGCTGTTGATATGCAACCAGTTATGTAAAAGTAATGGGTGAAGGTTGAAAAAATTGTGGAGACCAGTAAATCCGGGTAATAAAATGCTTCGTTTGATAACCGTTGTGTCATAGTGCCAAACGTTCAAACTTTGGTCTGGAATTTGCATGTTTTCAGGAACATATTTTGCTGAAACTCTCTTTGTTAGATTCAGCGAGTGCTGAATTATTTATCCAGTGAGTAACATTATGCATGCAAACGTTTCTGCTTGAATCGTATCTTTCTTATCTCACTTCTACGAAACACAATGTAAGCAGAAGGTACGCATGTTTTATTTGGATTTTATACTCTCATGCCCTAATTCTGAACCTCAGATTTTTGTTCGATTGTTTGTTCAACTATTCGGTATTTGCCGCTTGATGATCATTTAGTCTATGATAGAGTAAGGTTTTGACAAATTTCAAATCACGAGATTGTACACGTACCAGATCGAAAATTATCCAAAGGTGATAGATAGAATTACAATTAGTTTTTGTTACTCGTAGACGATCAATAAATACAAGTTAAATCATGTTTCCGTATTAAAATAAAATAATCGTTTCACGCTCGTGAGGTGTAATCTTATTTTCACCACTAAGATATTCTTTTAACCTTACAAATAGATTAATGCAAACTTATGATTGTCAAAAACAAAATAATTATTTAATTATTTATATGATCAATTAAATTATTATAATTCATTTGACATAACAAAACGCGATTGACACTAATAAGAGATAAAATCAGTAAAGAGACTATGATAAATCAGGAAAACTTTATTTATATGGTCGTCTCGAGCAATTTTTTAAATAAATTGTATAATCACAACTTCGGAAGATAAGTTCTCCAATACTATTTCTTTCTCTTATATCAATATTTTAATACGCCGCATTCTTACAAGCTGACAAAATACAGTTGATGCGGTGGGCGTAGAATTTGATATGGCGTGCAAAGCATTTCACAATAAACTATGTCAGTAATTTCAAGAATTTGACAAGCTGTTCACCATTATCGCGCTGGAATGTCAGCTGCAATGACCTAATTGTGTTTCTCTTATATACAATTGAATCACCACTTTGATGTATGATAATATTATTTATAAAAAGTTTTGTTTACATAACACTCACACAAAGGCAGGATAAGATAAATTAATATATTCATGTACGTCTAATACCAAAATAAAATGGATTATTTCTCCGTTTTCTCATGACAGCATGTTTATAAAAATTATTTTTTCTGCGTATAATTCTTTGCATACCTATCACTCATGACGATAGCTCCAATAACAAATTACCTTATAGTAGTAACATTTTACGTAATCCAACAAAAATTTCTAAATCACCTATAACGCTATGCAAACCTTTTGGTAAAAATCATCAGTACTTCTTATTGTTTGTAATATCTGTTTGTATATTCCAATCGTCATGTTCTTGCAATGAGAGTAAAAATCAGATCTAATCGATATTCAAATAGTTCTGTATATCAGCTTCACGTTAGATTTATATTACGATATTCTAATTAATTTATTCTGTTTTAGCGAGAAAAAATTGTTATATAAGCATAAATAGAACAGGTAGTTATGTTTGACAATAATGCAGCAGTACATCACTAAATTCATTACCTTTCGCACAATAATTGAAACAAAGGAATACTCAGGGTCGCATTTTGTATTTAAACGATGAAAAAATAAAGTGGCATCACGTCACAGAATATAAATTAGTATTTTCGGTATTATTATTCACGTCGAGTGGTTACGAACGTCATATTTTCGTCGTTACTCGGCCATTTAAAAATGGTTCTCGTGATTCTCCGATAAGCCGTAACGTAAACGTTGAGCTCATTCGACCACGGCAACGCTGTCTTGGACTTTTGCGCTTAATACCAGTCGGAAAGAATTACAACACTTCAGAATTTTGCTTCAAAGTTTACCAAATATATTCGATCATTATGCATAAATGCCAAATTTTAACAAAAGAGCTGCCACATCATTTGCGTAGGGTATGTACACTGTAGTACACCCAATGGTCGAAAATCTATCTTAAAATATTAAGTTTTATATCGCACAACCTTATCTTTCCATGACCGAATATCTAACATACGACCAATCTTCGTGTCTTTTCCACATGACATATATTCCTTAGTTCTGAGAGATGAAAATCCACTTTAAAATATTGGGTCCCAGGCGAAACGATCTTATCGTTCGATGACCGCAAAACGGGCAAACAATCCATCCTTACTCTTTCCTATACGACATGCACACTTTAATTCCTGTTGCTCAAAATTCACCTTAATAACCCTAGATTCTAAGGAAAACAATATCATCGCCTGATACTGAAAATCAAGCAAACCAACAATTGCCACACATTTCCATACGATACACACACTTTCGCTTCCGTATCTCACATCAAACCCTCTTACCATTCCGATCGAATATCAAGAAACCCCATTTTGTACGATATACGTTGCGTTACATTAAAAATACCCATACAATTATTCTCCAAACTACAGTTGATTCAGAAAAAAAATCTCTCGAATAAAACTATAACTATAAGATATTGGCGTGAGTTACGGATAGATATATAGATCTAGCAAAAGTTATCGGCATGTATCATAAACGCATATATGTGCGCAGTAAGAGCCATCGGCGTGCATTATGGACACATATACGTGATCCACAAATGCTATCGGCAGACCGCACACTCGCGCATAAGTTTGACAAAGGTACCTATGACGTACTCTCCAAACGAGCAAAACGCGCTCCGTTAGCAGCGATCGTTCCTATCCAAAGAACTCCGCACTGAGAGGGTTAAAAGTACCGGATCGCCAAAGCGCGTTCATCATTCGGTGGAGAAAAAAAATCGGGCAAAGGGATAACCGTTAAATCCATCCTCGTGCCCCATTGGCTTCCGAAGCTCCGATCGCTCCACCCTCCGAAGGGTCCCTTATCAAAGCCCCGGCAAATAAACCTGCGGCTGGGAGACGCGAAAGGGATTTCCAGCTTACCGGTGGTGGCTCAGTCGACGAGTAAACCTCGCTTGGCGCGTAGTGGCTGTGGGTCTGCGGCATCTTCTCGGAGACGACCGCGACGGTGGCCAGTGAATCCGGCTGTTCCTTCTCCATCCTCCCTTGGTGGCTGGCACGTGAGTCGGCTCGCGCGTCGACGTTACGTTCCTCTCCTGTATCCTCTATCGACGTACGGATGTATACGTCCCTCTCCTCGGTATCAGAAAAAAAAAATCCTCGATCTGGCGTTGCACTCGATGTCGATCGCACGGCGATTCGACGAGCAGTGAGCGCCGGCCGAGTGCTGGCACCGCTAGCTTAGGGATACCCCCACTTAGGCCTGGTGCACCTTCTGGTACACCTTTCTGGTGGCTATACTTCGTGGTACCAAGGTGTACCTCACCGCGTTCTCGTTGCCGGACTTTCTAAACGCCGAGACGTCGCTCTTCCTCTCTGTCCCTCTCGCGGCTCTCTGCTAGCAGCTCCGAAATATTACGCTGCCGTCCGCGAGCGGCCGGGCGGCCAATGGATTCGGATGGATACACCGTGATTCAAAGAGGAACGCTGCGAAGGTGACTTGCTCTTAACTCTCTGCGATGGTGCTTTGATTCGGCTGCTTTAGATTTCGAGCCGCTCTGATCGTACTTTAGCCTCCGTATAATCTTGTGTCCTTCAAAGGGAAGGAGGAAGTCGGATGGGAGGATTGGATCGCTTGGTGATCGATGAGTGGCTTTTGGATTTATGATACCACGAAGCTGGAAAAAGATGATGGCTGACTTTGGGGAAAGCTCGTAGGCGAGCAGTTAATCGAGTTACTGTGGGTTATCAAGGGATAAGGGAAAACTGATTTATCCTAATAGCAGGAAGGAGGATAAATACTTCGTGTACTTCGTGTGAGCATATGAAGAAACGGTTTTTTTAAAACCGACGTAAAGCGAAATTCCTGTAATAAGGGCAAAATGATGTATTTACAAGATGAGTGATGTCGGAGGATACTCTGGAACGTATCTCTAATGAGATGCACCATCGTTTTGTCATTTGTCGTGTGATCAATGACAACCTCATTGGACGCGTATAACGTTGCCGTAAAACTTATTAAGTGCCTGCATCTTTTCATGTCATTATCGTTACGATAGATCGGTTTTTCCAGGAATAAATCAGCTTTGCTTCTACATCATCGCTTTTGAATCGTGGTGTATAATATATCACTGTTGTAGTAAGCAATTTTAGCAACATTATAGTTATTTTCTTAATGCTAATCGCCAAAGTGTGTAAAATGTGTGTAAAATAACTTAATGAACTAGCGAAGAAAACTGTATTTGCGAGATATTCCAGTTATATTTGCAAAAGCATAAGAGTAAAGTGAGTTGAACGTGGTGCATAGCTCCTTCGAGCTGCACGTGACCGGCGCGTGATCGTCGATTGGACATATATTCTATAATGTTCCTTTTGGTCTCTATTCGTGTTCGTTTACGCTCGTATCGCACCCGCTGAATAATCCAACTACATCTTATAATTGACGGAGACGAAAAATCATCGAACTTATGCAGAGCCTCTGGAAATTGAAGTGGAAATTGAATGGAAGTGGATGCCAATCGATGCACACAAGGGGAATGATAAATCGTCAATTTGTGATTTCGATATACATCCGTGCCTGTTTCTACCCTGCGTTTAGAAACAAAAAGAGATTAAGCAAGATTATATTAACGCGCAATAGGAAATGCGCATCGGGACAAAATAAATATCTCGGTATCTGAATCTTTCTCATATTTCTAGTTGAGGTCGTGTTACGGTTAACAATTGGGATCGGTATCCATTACTCGCCGCGACGCTGACTGATCATTAGAATTCAGTTTACACGGTTCATCGGCTCTCCACTTATACCAGCCGTTCCTCTTGGCATCTTGGAAATCGGTGAAGCTCGGAGGACTACTTTTCCTCGCTCGTCCCGTAGCGTCTCTCCTCCTTCTCTCTTTCTCTCTTTCTCTCTCGCTCACTCCCCTCCTCTATTTCTCTCTCGCTCTCTTCCCCCCTCCCCCTCGCGACCCGTTATTTTTTTTTTTTTGATATTCCACTGCGGTGACGTTGCTTGCGTAATCGTAACGTGTACTCGCGGCCCGGAGCTTTACGGATCGCTCACATTCGTTAAATTTCCAACGACCGCGCGCGATCAGTCCTTGATAAAAGAAAGTGCACCGGGATGCGCCGACAGGATAGAATGGAGTGTACATGGCCTTTCTGTGACTTTGTTACGAACTTTCAGCGGTCTCAAAGACGATCCGCGTGAACAATTTACATATGGAAACTTGTGTGTAAATATGAAAATATGCGAATGGGTCTTCTTTGATGGTTTATAAATCAATCATTTTTTATTGTACTGATTAAGGAAAACTAGAATAGTAAAACTTTGATCATTTTATTATCGTTCTTCAATTAACGTGTATTAAGTTAAAGTACACTTTAGTTGTAACAATGTGAAATTCATACTGTGATTTTACAACGAATTTTCAAAGATGATTAAGATTATTGATACGCATAATTTTCGTATGAATATGGAAGTTCTATTAGTATAGAAAACGGTTAGAATATCTTTCATTTATCTGAATAGAGGCATTACAACGATGTAACGCTCCATTGCATCCGTTCTAATATTCCCGGCAGTTAACTCCAATGGATTTTCACTTGAGAAGTTATCGCGAAAACCTCAACGTTTGCAATGCACCTTGTACCGAAGAAAACTTGTAGCGAAGATCGTAATCACCTATAACGTCGATGGAAACACATTGGATATCTTCGAATCGTTGCGATAGTCTGTGTTACGGTTGCTAATAAATAAATGTGTAATTTATAAACAAAGAATTTTAATTAAAATATGAATAATAAAAATACATTAAGAAATGAATAATTAAATATCACTATGGACATTCTCACGACATGTACCTTGTAATACAGTAAAAAGTTGTCCAATTCTTTCATTATATTAGTGATAATATTTATCTTCATTCGGTTATTACAGTATACTTCTTACTTCGAGATACATTTATACTGATCGTCTGCAAGAGATACTTTATTTTTCGATACTCTATCGGTCTATATTTGCATCTGCCTGCGAATGTTTAACCAATGGTTCGATGAAGTATCGATTCGATTAAAATCCGTGATTACTGTGACCTGTGACGTGTATTTCTGTACATTACTGGTATACGGTTCATTATGTGCAGGAAGTGAATGACCAGATGAACCGGGGGAATACATTTTACAACGGTCGTGGATGGTAAGGAAGACGAGCTGAGGAAGGCACTTCCTCGATGCCTTTCTTTATCAACAACCACTTGCCGTAAGAAACATTGAGTTATTGACCCTTTTATGCTGTAAATCCTTCACACACCTCGATGGTGAAAGTGCGTTGTTATTATCCGATTCAAAGCATATCCGACACCTCGCCTCAAAAAATGCTAAATTCCAATCTTGATCGGTTTTATTCGATACACATTAACGTAATAGAGAAAATATTCCGATATACTGAAAGAACTTCTAAACATTTGGCACACTCCTTCATACATAATACCAGTAAGAAAACATCCATCGTGCAGATTGGAAATATAGTTATAAAATACCGCCATTCTATCACAGCAAATATTCGCTACATTTCTTTATACGTATATATGCTACATTTATATCTCAACTGTATTCGCAATAGAGCGTATTTGTCGCGTCAATCTATAACAAAATTAATATTGAAAATTCGTGCCTGAACTACATCCGTAATGAAGTTGCTTTGTGGTTGAATCTATAATAATGTTGTATATTAGTCTATAGAGGTCTACAATGTTGCATGAATAATGAACGGACGCCTAAATGGTGTCGCACACAAGCTTCGAATTTCGGTTGGCGTGTCAGCGACTTAACTGATTTGTACACCGTGTTTAAATACGCGTAGTCCCATAACATAAACTGAGATTTAAAAGCCCATACATAACTCAGTATGATGTATGGTGTGCAAGCAGTATTATAGAGTCTACCGTTAAATAGGTTTTCGGTACACATCGGACTAGGTCTCACTTTGTCGTGAAAAGTAATTCATTGGCGTCAGAACGCGCAAAGAAAAGTTTACTACGACTCGACAATTAGTCCTCGGCAGCCACGGCGGAAGGGGGACCCTGCTATTTTTTCCAGCAACGCTTAAGAAACATTAGACCGTCGCAACGTATTGTAACATCCGTGAAAAATAGAATAACGCAATGATTATAGTTTCTTATTCAAACTATAAACATTATATTTCTATGGTAATATTAAGTAAATACAAATATTATTAACGATAATGGTGAAAACTATAATTTCATCCTCCTTATCTTATTGTGTGAACCATGTTTTATATAGCAAACGTCGGCGCCAGATGACATTTGTCGGATAAATAGAAATCTGCATTCCTGGTGCATTTAGGAATTCATGCATTATGGACGTTGTGCAACGAGGGGCAAGATTTGGGCGATGCACATTGAAAGAATAAATATGTTGTAGTTTGAACATTTTCTTTTGGCTCCTCCTTGACCTTGATTACTCACCGTGATACCTGTAAAAGTTTACCGCCTCTCGCGAGTACGAAAAGTAGGATTTACGGCAGTGTACGTTTGTAAATCTGAGACCTACACTATACACAATAACCGTGTAAAACGTAACAAATATTCTAATATTATTGGGATATATCAACTGTGGTTATTGAGCAAATAATATCAACAAAATTTATTTTTAACATTGTTTTAATCAGCTATTTATCTGAAATTATTTGACGTTCGAATACTCATAATACAAATGACAATGAATAGAAATACAAATGAAAACGAGTAATACATTTCTGGAAAAATATTGATATATTTTCAAATTACTTCGAAGCTCCTTCAATATGTACCTTCACGTTGAAAAAAGAATTTAGGAACAGTTTACCGATCACAAAACTAACATACCGGAGAATTAATGTGTGTATATATTCCCCAAGTCAACACTATATATCAAGAACGTTTGCAATGGTGAACGCTGTGTTGATTGTAAGCGATTGAGATAGGCAACAGAGCAAAATTGAGTATAATCGTCTTTTAACTTTCATGGATGTAACAGGTAAAAACAAATATTACAAGGTGTAAAAAGAGGGCACGTAATGTTTAATTGTACCTATTACCCCGTTAATAGTAACACTATGTTGGGTAACTTAATCAATGTAAGCATTCCAGAAAATTTGATACAGTTTCCTGAATACTGTTCGTCACTCTATGTACAAGAATAAATTCGTCCACATTTAAAACCTTTTATTCGTTTGCAGTACAATTGCTTAAATGCGTGTTGTCAGTCGTCCATTAAAATCCTACTCTACAGACGCTTTTTAGCCAGGCACTGCCGTAGCGAAAGGGTTAACAGTAGGCGAACGATCGTCCTGAGAGAGAAAGCTCTCATCATGTTGGCGAACAGTTTGTTTTTCACTCGTTTTTTAGACCAGCAGATCCGTCCAACGGTTCCTTAACGACGATTCATTTTTGAAACGCTCCCTCAGCCCCTTCGGCCACGAGCATAGCGTTTGTCGATAAAATTACGCTTTACCTTGGATTTGGGTTAAGTTCAATTATAGATTTCATACTTTTTGCGTAAGTATGTTAAGTATGCTTCGACACAATTCTACCCCACCGCCAGTATCTGGAAAGTACCAGTCTGGATTTAATACCTGGAAAGGAATAAAATTTTATGCGGCAATTACAGATCAAAGAACCGCTTTATCTTTTTAACAATTACTCGCACGATGCCTTCTATTATATGCGACATACGAGATAAATATTGCGAATAAAAGACAGGTGAAATGAGGTGGAATTTAATTTAATCTTTATAGTATGCTGTATAAACTTTATAGTATATGTACTGAAACGTGACGTGGGTAACTTTGGTAGACTTAAGAAGTAAAATATAAAATTCTGTTACTAGGATCGATGTAACTAAATTAGGCTGTAGTATTACAAAATTACAAAGTAAATTGTTTCTAAATGCATTCGAAAAAATTTTTATTTATCTCTTAAGAACGTTGCACAACCTATTTGCAATTCTACGTAAAAATACTAGATCAAAAATAACGATCGTTTCGTTTGAAAAGATAACTGGAAAATCTTAAAAATTCTAATAGGCACGCAAAGCGGACTGTGCACAGATATTTATATAAGTGACATTGTACACTAGGAACAACACGTTTCATTACTTATAAGACATCGACAGCCATAAACAAAACTTTTCTGATCGGCGTGTAATCCGTAATTATTCTGCATTTCAAAGAAGCGACAAGGACGATTCACGTAGCAAGTAGCTTTCAAATGAAAAGCTTGCTATCCAATAATACGGGAGCACATGTCCAGTATGATTACCCGAACCGATCATCAGGCCTTTTAGATTCACAATAATCTCGCCGGGAAAATCTACGTTGGCCAACGGTGCAAAATTGTAGAACGTTACGTGTCTAACAATAAGTTACGAGATGCACCGGGTTATGACGTCGGCTCTAACGTTTCCCAAAGTTCAGGAAAATGTACCAATCTTGGATTCCCCGAGTAGGACAGATACTTATTAAGACGCGCATTCTCCACTCCGCGAACGAATAATTTAAACCTAATTCGTGCCTCGAGCTAATAACTAACCGAGGCTCCACGCGTATATATTATCCTTGTATGTTATGCATGAGCCGTGCATTTTCTATGTTAACGATCAAGAAATTCGCAGCCATGGAAAAGCGCGTTCACACCTACAGGCGGTTTCGGGGAAGAGCACGCCTCTGTCATCATTGTCCGCGGATTCCAATAGTCATTGCAGGAGAAACGATGAATATTAATTTACAATGCCCGACCGATCGGGCTTTCACTCCATTTCCCGCACGTACGTACCGTCTTCCGATCGCGACCAATCGAGCTGCTTAGGGACGCGAAGAAGAGCACGGTTCGTGAATGTTCGTACGAGCTGGGACAAACGAATCGACGGAGAAAGTGGGAAACGTACTCCCCCGAGTAATAGCACGTTAAGTCCTCTCCCGCTGGTCTTATATGGTGACTCCGTGAAAAATATTCTCATAAATATACGCGTAAACACGTCGAAAGTTTCGAGCCGGCGTAGGATCTTAACCCGCATGGATAAAATAACGAGCAGGACGCGCGGCCCAGGACTTAACCCTTTTATTATTCGAAGCCACCACATTGGCGTTTATCATCTTGAGTGCCTTTTAGACTTATCGGACATTTCTTTTGTGTGGAAGAGGAAGAAAAGAAAAACTCTGAATTACCTTTTATGAGACTTATATCGACACGATCGAAGGAAGACGCATAGTTTTATATTTAGCGAAAAAGGAGGAAAGAAGTCGCTCGTTTATTTTAGCAAAGATCAACACGGATAATATATTGGCTTAGGACAATAATTTGTTTATTCGATATTACCTGGTAGTTGGATTGGGTAACGTTGCATGTATGCAGCTATAAGAATAGAATTGACTACAAGAAATTTGATATCCGTCTTCCTGAAAAACATCGGGAGTACAAGGTATTTCGTGCGATTTTATTAAATTATATATAAAGATCGAAGTGATAATTGAGAATGGTATGTAAATCGGATTGAGTATCGTGTACAAGTAATACTTGCATCTTTTCTGGGGCGAGTATGAGCGAAATATCGATACGAGCGCAAGATTAAACTGCAGCAGAATACGTAATCTTGTTTCTATCGCGGAAGAAAAGGTTAACTTCGGCGCTCCAAATGTCGAAGTATTAGCTGCACGATTATCACGCCGGTTTTTGTTTCGCGGTAATGTCGATTCAGTACACCGGCATAAAATCGACACCCAGATCTTTTACACCCTTTTTTCGTATCGGATTTCATTTCTTAGATCGAACGACCATAATGCACTTTCACCGTCGATGTACGTGACGGATTTATTGCGGCCCCTTCTTTTACAGCGATTCGTACGTATTCCTTGAAATCTCCGTTATTACGCCGATGTGGCCACCTTATTATTTCCATCACGCTAGCAGATCGCGTTTTTATGCGATTTTTCTAGAAAATTTGACAGTAGAAAGTGTTCGTGAGTTTAAGCCCGTAAAGTCATAGTTTTTAATATAAAAACTGCAAGCCGCTTTTGGGCCTTACTTGGGTACATTACGTATATTTTAAGAAAAAAAAAAAAAGAATAAAGACGCAATGTCAATAAATAAACATGATCATATACGTGCCGCAACAAATTTATGAAAAATCATGAAAAATACGCCGTTATGAAGATGCAATTTTTTTTCCAAGAAATTATTAACCACCGATTCTGTCTGGTTCGGTGGTTCTAGTGTTAAATACGATCATTTTGCGGAGAGAAAGAAGTAATTCAGGAAAGCGTATTTCATATATTCGCGGTAGAGTACAACGCGGAAATGGAATAATGAAAATTTTAGCGACCCCGGAGCTTGCTATTCGGCCAGTAGGAAGCGGTTTCCGCATCTTGAGAGAATGTAACTATAATTAGCATTAATTGGGACAATGAAGGCTCGCTGACTTGCATCCTCCGCCAGTTTTGATTCTGGCAAATCACCTCTTCTGTACGAGATGAATCTAGGAATGGATCTGCAGTTAAAATGTATGCGTATGCGTGCTCCTACCGTTGCCTCGAAACCATCACCTCGTGCTAATTACCTTTTAACGGGGACGACCGTGCAATTAAACGCATGGAAAACTGGCGGTTTTAATCGCAGACTAGTTGTGCTCGCAATTACATGCACGCAACAATCGGCATCGGCGATACATAATGCTCTACTTGAAGATTTACTCAGTTTTTACACCCAGCCCTAAGAATTATGCGAAAATAGCAGAATAGTTTTGTATGGTTGTATATAACAATCAGAGATACTCCATAAAAATGATATTGGTTGGATTAATCAGTATTGCCTTTGATTTAAAATTTGTATGTCTCAGTAAAGATTAGTATTACACGTCTAAATAGAGCAATAATTTGATACGTCGGGGAATGCAATAGAATTGATTGTAAAGCATCATTTTATAAAAACAAAAGCTCGACGATGCAAGTAATGGATGATAATATATTAAACCTCTTCCAGAATTTTTTTCAAGGCATGCCGTAAATCCTACGATAAATAAAAGACACTGTCGCTCTAGTTAAGCGCTTCGACCAACGAAAAGAACGATTTACAGTATTATAACGTACATGATAATATTTGTATGAAAGCATCCCAGATCATATCTTTAACCAAGTATCATTATAACAATCTTCCAACGCGTATATTTTCTCTGTAATAATACCACGCACACTCAACCATCCGAATGTTAAAAGGAAACACAGAGTATCCGTTACGTACGTATATGCGCGCCATAATTTTATACCGATCGTTGCAGTAAGACAAGGCAAGACTTTTATAAAGCCACGTATAACATTCCGGCACAAATGTATATACCTCATGGAAGTTAAGTAGCGCAGTAATAACACATCAGTTTTCACCGAAGAAAAGTTCGTGGAAAATAAGACAATTAGCTTCCACGAAACCGATATTCTCGCCATAAGTTGATCGCAAAGCGGCGAATATCGCGATCGAAAAAACACGTGCGCAGGTTTAAGAAGCGTAACGATCGCCCCTCGTCGAGGATAAACATTTCTTCCCTTCGCACGTGACTGGTGAATGCGCCTAAATCATCATCATCGTACGCTGTACCGTTTGCAGAGCCGCTTTGCCGCAAGGCACAAGGCGGCGATCTATCGAAAAAAAAAAGGAAACAAAATCCGTTTTCACCGCGCGGGTGGGGAATGCACGTCTCGGCGCATAAAGCGCATAATCGTGCCCGCTTAGAATCTTTTGATCCTCTCCGTGTATATTGTATCGTAAGTGGATGGCCGTGTCGCGAATACTCGCTTTCTCCGGCATTGGCGTAGCGGGAGAAACTCGCCGATTGCACCTGGGATACGTTGCGTTAACGTTAGAACCACCGAAGCGGTCAAAATTACGGGTCCGTTATCTCTTATTAATATTCTGTAAATCCGCGACAATGCATTCCTCGAGAAATTTCATCGTTTTATCACGATGTGCGAACGATTGTATGGATCCACGTACTTTCCACCTTTGTGCCATTTTCTTCTCATAAGTATTTATACTGTGTGTAAACGTGTCAAAAGTAGTCGGGTAAGTGGTAGCTTGAGTTTTCAATAAAATACTCAATTTCTCGTCCAGGTACCAATGTTTGTTTCTTTAGGGCAATATGCATCGCAAGAATGTTAAATTTGTGATATATAATGATTTCTCAAACGTCGAGATAAATCGGGTAAACATTCGCGTGCTGAGCTTGGTAAAGTAATGTTAGTCTATTTGTTATAGACCACCCGCATGTATACTTATCGATACTGTTATTATAATACAATGGTATATTGCTTGAACTTGAATATAACCAATAATATGTATATCCATTCTGAGATAAATCTCACTATTAATCCTTTTTCGTAAAGCGGAGTCGTTAAAGCCTCATGGAATTTAATTCCTTTACAATATACTCTGTATCTGATTGTTTAGTAGCTGATACTTTTAGTAGCAAATTATGAGTTAATTAATTTTAATGGCCAAATCTGGAAATTGTATGAAGAATATCATTTGTGGACAATTTCTAGAATTCTATATTTTTTTATTTTCAGAAAAGATAGCCGAAATGCATTCGTTATCATTAACGATCGACGCACAAGAAGTTTCAGCAGCTCTTCTCACTCGGTCCAATCGACTTTAACAAAGCCCACACAATATAAGCGCTGCGTGACAAGACCTGCAAAATGAAAATTGTGAATTATGTTACGAGAGAATGTATGCTATTAAGTTTAATTGACACGACGGAGAGATCTTGTTAAGGATACGCTACTGGTCGGAGAAAAGTCTACTATCTATTTCTCACGCGGCGGTACGACGTGAAAGATCTGTGAAATATTCGTGACCAAATAAGGTATCATTAACCCTCGGTAACCCAAATTCTTTTCCAATCTTGACATTGCGATAATTATCTGTTTCGCGCTCTAATGCGAATACGCACAGTAAATCACATTTGTAATTAAAATGTTTTTATAAGCATTATGACTATCCTTTATTTGTCATATTCACGCAAATACGTGTTTAATACGAGAAAAAAGAAGAAAAATGAGGAGTAGAAAATAATTTGATATTTATAGAATTATTTTCAAGATCAGGATAATTTACTGACGTTAAAGGCTGATACTTTTAAATCGAGATTAGTTATAAATTTGTTCGGTGCAAAGTGAATTGATTGCCTTTCCTTTCACTTCTATTGATTAATTACACTATATTATTTGATCATTATTAACAGCACTCTTTCTAATTTTAATCATAATACGATGCTCGGAGATAATTAGGGTGGTGAAGAGCCAGTGAGCATGTTTTAAAGGTATTGTTCTGTTTTACCAAACAAATATTGTATATAATTCTTATTCAGTATTCATTTCGTGTAATATAAAAATACATTATGTGTTTAATTTTGTATAATAATGGTTCGTATCTTATGTTGTATAACGAGCTTTTGTTTTACAAATATCCTTTTTACAAAAATCTTTTATATACATATCAATATAATTAAGAATACATAACAGGAAAATAAAAATTTGTACATTATTGAGAGTAAATTTTAATGTGCAAAAGGAAACTACTTTCTGATTTACCTTACATACAACTGCACGATAATTCTCCAGAGTGACGTCTGGTGGCATTGCACTGAAATTCGTTGAGTTGACATGTGTTTTTCTAATCATTTTCCTCACATTTTGTATTTTCAACCGTGTACAATTATATCGGAGCAGGTCTCCTTAAATTAGTAAAAGCAATATCGAGTAAATTTCATGATATTCATGTACAAAACCATAGGTTAGAATTGCCGAAAAATATTAAATTACATTCAGAAACGAAAAAATAACCTCCATTGGAGTGGAAATGGTATAATTTCGCAAGTATTTTGCATTATCTGATGTATATATTTCCCCTTAACGGACTCTTTTTTTGTATATTCATATGCTAATATATCTGTGGATATATGTTTTTTGCTGAATATATATAATTCTATTGTTATTGTTAAGGGCAAGACTCATGAGGCATTATGAAGAAACAAACAACAAAACAATTACAGAGATTAGAGAAGAAGAAGAAAAAAATGGCTGCATTATTAGAAATCACCAAATTGAATGATAAAGACAGAGAAGCTAAGGCGCTTGCTCTTAAACAAGCTGTGAGTATTATTAGACACGATGAAGTAATTTGTAAATTAATATCTTAACTCTGTATTATTTCAGATGCAAGATGCAGATCGGCTAACTGATTCTGATACTGCCAAGTCGGAAGAAGAAAGTTTTAATCGTAAACGTCCATGTGACAAGGATGTAAATGTTGAACCATCTGACGAACAGACAGATATTAAAAATACTAATGCAGAAACAGACACACTTGTTAACAAAAAACCCAGGTTCGTAAGATATATTAGTCCACTTTTTACGTATAGATTAAATGCATTAATAACGTATTTCTGGTTCAAGATTGGTTGGGGATGAGTATGCGAAGTTGAAAGAAGAACTGAGAGAACGTAAGAAAAGACTTAAAGCTATACCACGGTTTCGTCTTAAGGCTGTTGGAGAGAATGCAAGTTTAAGCATAAATGTCAATAGTGATAATAGGATTCCTATCTTCCTTAGCGACATACAACATTTACTCCTATATTCTTTACATGGGCATCATTCTCCGTACATACCTACAAGATGGTGTAATCTGGAAAAGTATAATAAGGTAATGAATTTGTCTGGAATGTTGCGATTAACCGTGCGTTTTAAAATAAATCAATATTTTCTACAAAGGTATCGCATACTGTGGTTCTGGTGGTAGAAGGACTGTCTTTGTATCATTTTATGGCTTATGAAACCATGTTTTCAAATATTACGGCCAATTTGGAGCACCGCTTAGAAGTAATGACTCCTGCAGCCTACGGAGGATCTGTGATAGAAGATCTTGCTGCTGTTCCGTTAACCGGAATTCAAAGCAGCAGACTGATTGATCGTATATATTTTTAGATGTTACATATAAATGTTTATGTTATTGAATATATTTTAATATAACATAAGTGGAATATTCTATATACGCTGTAAATCTGATTGTTCTTTCAGAATACGGAACGCTGGAAGCTGCTTTGCAAAACACAGGGGATGTCATTAAATTGCTTAAGACTGTATTTCCTATGCACACTGTGCAAAATAAAAATGCAACAAATGCACAGCAACAATTACCTTCTACAGATAAATTTTCCAGAACACGGCTGCTTTTATCTTTGTGGCAGATGGTAGAAGAGAATTATCCAGTGCCACTAAAAGGTGAACTTGTAAGAAAGTGAGTCTCATCGTACAAGACTTTAAAAGATAAGATGAATGGGCTGATATTCATAGGATACCATTTATGTACCAATATATTTTAGGTATAGTAACTACATAATGACAAAAGAGTCTTACACAGAGGCAAGTCCAAAGTCACCAATGTTTGGTTTAGACTGTGAAATGTGTAAAACAACAACTGGAGAACTGGAGTTAACAAGAATTTCTCTCGTAGACGAAGAAATGAACGTAAGTAAGCATGTATACAGTTTTATTAAACCTAAGTAAGACAAGAATTACATTTAATCCTTATCATAGATTATTTATGACAGTCTTGTGAAACCGCATAATCCAATTACGGATTACTTAACACGGTTCAGTGGCATAACGAAAGAGATGCTCGCTAATGTAACTACTACATTACGCGATGTTCAACAAACTTTAAGAGCACTGCTGCCCGAGGATGCAATTCTTGTCGGACAAAGTCTGAACTCGGATCTTCATACGTTAAAAATGATGCATCCTTACATTATCGATACATCCGTCATCTTCAATATCACTGGCGACAGGTATTCCTTGTGAATGGTCCTATAAATCATATTCAGTAAATAAGAACATAAGCCAATGCCTGACTCAACATGTTTGTACAGATATAGGAAAACGAAGCTCCGGACATTGGCAAGGGAATTTCTTGGTGAAAGGATACAAGAGGGCAAGGGTGGACATTGTTCGATGGAAGATTCGAAGGCTTCCCTCAAGTTGACACAATTAAAGCTGGCTAATAGCATTCATTATGGTGACGCGGTATTGGTTGGCCGATGTGAAATGGAAATATTGAAAATGCGGGACGAAGAGCGGAGGGTGTATCATAAATCCCAGAACAAATCACAAATACGAAAATATGCAACGTCTATTTTCAAGCATGTCACAAAGGACAAGAAGACAGCTGCGATTGTGGGTGACAAGGAAGTTATGAACGAGTATTCCAAGTATCTACAGACTTCCACACTTAATGTAATGGACGATGAAAACTTTAACAAAAGCGATCAGGTAAACGATGCATTTGTATTGTTAATACAATCAATGTTTACAACTAATTTTATTTTATTAATGGATTTTAGATTTAGACATAGGTTAATAGATTTTATTCCACAACGAAATAATATTTTTGACGTCTTTCTCTCTCGACACGAAATCGTATTGTTTGTTATGTATAATTCTCAATGATTTTAAGCGTGAATCAAATGAATCGTCAACAGCATTCTTAGAATTCGAAAGTACACTTTTAAAAACTCCCATCGATTTTTTACCGCGTAATATCGTTAAAAATCTCATTTAATACTCGTCAATACTTGTTGAAAAGCTCATTTAAGTCTATTTTGAACCGCGTCGTTGTAGGTACGTCTCGTAATAGCCGACGACCACAAACATGCAGTGACTCGAGCTGCCGAAATAGCGATGGAGCATGCCTTCACGTTGTGTCACATACGAATAGGCCAGGAGGCACTGAAGGACGATCATCGAGAGAAAACATTTCGAGGGGTGAACAAGTGGATACAAAAACTCTGGTGTTACATGGCCGTGAATGGATTGGCGTGCGTGATATTCGCGGGTGAAAACAACGCGGCGAACGGTGTCTGCTTTCTGAATTTGAAGAGGGACGTGCATCTGAACTGTGTGATTCGTGCTTAGGAAATGTAGATAATTTGGCATGTTTTACACGTGAGCGCAAGAATTGATTGATTCTCACCATTTGATTTGTCGATGTAGGATATGGAGGGTGGAGAGAGAATATGCTAATGTACGAGGTTGTTCGACAACGGATCTGTACGCGGCGCAATGATACTGTACGATAATCGTATCATCCACGAACACTTGTTACTTTGTTCTATTCAATTTCCTAATAATACTACTAGCAACATATTCGTTTACAACTTTATTGCCGAAGCCAGACATGTATATCAACCAGAATCTGTAGAAGAGAATGAAGTTCAGCTGTGCACGAAGCAGTGGTATAAGTCAATTTAAATCGTTATTAATGTTATTACTTTCGACAGGATTTACCATCAGTAATTGAGCGATAGGCTTTTATGGTTCTTTTTTTCTAACACTGCTATGCGAGCATAGAGAATTTTGAGGAGTTATATTTTGTAATTAAGAGTATACATTTATATATATTTATTTGATAATACCTGCAAGAACACATTGTACAAAATGTAAATTAGGTCATTTTTTTGATCGATTTTGACAATTCACAAAGAAAGGAAAGTTCAAGGAATCCGATTAACCGGGGTGTAACATAAATCGAAAGCAGAAAGTCGGGCCCTGATAGTCTTTGATTTGAATATATTTCAGCGTATCCCCGTACAGCAAAATCGTAACAAAGACAATTGAAAGTATTAGGAATTTATTATGAAAATAAAGTTAATCGCAGCTTTCAGCATTCGGTACTATTCGCGCTCGAAACATACGAAAACATGACAACAATCGGACTCGATAATGTACATTACTTTACACTATAGATTACATTATGTAATTACTAATCAGTACTCACAATCATAAAATACAAAAAGGCGTAGCGATTATGATACGTAATCGGCATTACACAAGCGCTATCATTCTACCCATTCGTCCCAAAAATCTGGATGCGGAAAGAAAATCAGGAAGAATGGAAAAAAAAAACAAAGACGACAAACTAAGGCAAACGACGTCTTTGTAATCAATGTAAGATAAAGGCATCTCGGTATATCGTTCAACGCAATCAAAAGTAGCAATATATGGTCCGTATCGTAAGAGGAATAGTACCCCCGCGCATTACTCGCGGCTTTCCTAAAACTCAAATATATATATATATATCAGATTCGTAAAAGTTCGATAGGGGGAAATTCATGCGAATTCGCGTGGGCATCGGTATCTACTAAAAGGACTTTAACGCGTACTTAGAACTTGTCCCTGCCGGCCGCCTTCTGCTTCTGCAGATACATAAGATAGGCCGAGACCGGTTGACGCCCGTTTCTCGAGAGCATCCTCTGCCTGAAGAACGCCACCGCGGCTGCCTTCTTCGAGTGCTTCCTCAGCTTTTGCAGATTAACGACACTGAACTGAGTGGTTCCACCGGTGGAGCTCAGCGATATGAACGGGTCGTCGATATTGCCGATCTTGGACTCGGTGAATCCGGAGTTCAGGATCGATCGAGAGGGCATCGCGTGCTGCTGCTGCTTGGGCAGCTTCTTCGGCCTCTTCCTGATGGGGACGTCGGAAAGATTCTCGATGACCTCCTCGGAAAGTCGTTTGACTCCCTTCCTGATCGTTTCCGGCACCACTCGCTTCTCCTCCACTCGTTTCTTCCTCTCGAACTTCACCGACTTCTCCTCCTGCATCGTTTGCAGACGCTCCACTCGCTTCTGCTTCTTCGTCTCCTTGCTAGCTCTTATGCTCTCCTTGACCCGCTTAATGGCTTCCAGTGCCTCGCCGCGTGCCCTCGCGAAGGTCAGCGTCTCAGGCGCCTCGTTGGAGTCCGATTGCACTTCTTCTACCTGTCGAGGCTTCGACGCCTTGGGCTTCTGAGCCGCCACCTCCGCTTTTTTGTTCCTCTTCTTGGCCAGCGGCTGCTCGTCGATGGTATCCTCTATCTTCCTCTTTTTCGTCCCGATCTCCGCGTCCTCCGCGTCGTTCACCCTTTTCTCCTTGTTCTTTCGCTTCTTCCTCTTCTTCGCTTCGCTCGTCTCATCCTCGGCCGATTTATCCGTCTCGAGACTCTTTCGCGTATCGTCGATCCTTTCCGCCTCTTGTTTCGCGATCGTGTTCTTCTTCTTTTGCTTCTTCTTCTTCTTCTTATCGTCGGGTTCGCTGGTTACTTCGCTGTGCTCTTCCGACTGGTCGGTTATGATCTGGAAGGAGACCTCCTGCTTCTTCTTCGACTTCTTCGCGGCTTTTCGAGGCACGTTCTCCTGGATATTTTCCTCGTCGCTCGAATCCAGCTTCGAGAGCTTGCTCGGCTCCTTTTCCATCGATCGAGCCTCTTCGTTGTCATCGTTGTCGGCTTGCTCCTCATCTTCGGCCATCAGCTCGGCATTCGCCGACTGCGATAATCTCTGCTGGGAGAAGCTCTTCATCAATTTCTCGCTGTCCTTGCCGAGTTTCAGTGCTGGCGCGCTCTCGTTCAGCTTCTCCTTCCTTAGGAACTTCGTTCTTGGCGTATCACTGCCGGTCACTATGGCAGTTTTGTTGAATTCAGAGTTTCTTGGGCAAATCGGTTTCGAGAGGTTACTCCTCTCAACCAGGCCCTTCAAATCGGTCGGAAGACTCTTGCCTAGCAAGGATTTCTCGTTGTTCTTGCCCTTGGCCGACTTCCTCGATTCCTCTAGGTTATTCTCGTTCAAGGGTTTACTCGACTTGGCGGTCGACTTTCCACTGGTAGTGTCCAGAGTGGTGTCGGACATCTCGAATGTCTTGCGCTTAAACGCCGTGGTTTTTGGTGTGCTGCACTCCATCGATACATTGAGCTTCTTCGCCTTGCCAATGAACAGCATGTCGGACATGTTTAACTGCTGCTCTGTGCTTTCGCCCTCCGTCGAGTTGCGTTGCTTCGACTTCTTCGAGGAGTTCAAGCTTGGCTTATCCTCCAACTCCACGTAAGAGGTCTTGGACTTTTGTTTCAATTTAGCGCTTCCAGTGCTCTCCGATAGAATGGAGTCCTTGGATTTGTTCTTACTTCGTTTTCTTTTACCAACCTCGTTCATCTCGACTTCCTCCTCGACGTCATTGTCACCCTCGACTACATTCTCCTCCTCGTTCGCGTCTTTCTCGTCGTCCTCACTTTCATCCGCGGTCCCATCCACGTTTACGTCCTCCTCATTCTCGTTCTCCACCTCCTCGTCGTTCTCCACCTCGTTCTCGTTCTCGTCCTCCTCCTCGTTCTCGACCTCCTCATCGTTCTCGTCTTCCTCCTCGTTCTCTCCACTCCACTCTTCCTCGACCTCCTCGTCGTAGACGACGAAATCCGCGAGATCCGAGCCGTTGTCGTCCGGATCCGAAAACTCGGATTCCGACGCCCTGCACTCGTCACCAGGTATGTCGTCGTCCGCAAACTTCGAGACGGTCTTCCCCTCGAGATTGTACTCCCTGGCTATGTCAGAGTCTATGCTGTTCTCCGAAAACTTGGCGGCATCGTCCTCGTCGTCGCTGCTCGCATCGGCGAACAGAAAGTTCGGAATCTTCAAAGACCCGTCCTGGGAATCATTGCTATCGTAATCGACGTTCTCCTCAGAATCCGTACCCACGTGTACCAGAGTGGAGTAATTACTGTCGAATCTCTTCTTCTTGCCGCTACCAGCCTTCGAAGTCTTCGACGCCTCGTTCTGGTCACCGCTATCCTCGGAGCTCGTCGATCCAAGCCTGGCCTCCTTATCGGAGGACAAAACCTTTGGCGATTCGGTGCTCTTAACGGGGGTTTTCTTCGATTTCGATATATTCAGAGAAGTTTCGAAGGTGCGGTTTTTCACGTTCTTCTTGCAGGACGCGGAGAGTGGATGTGACTCTGACAGCTCGTTGCTTTCCTCCTCGTTCTTCGATCGAGACTTGTTCAGAGATTTGTCCAACGACTTCTTTCTTTTCTTCGTCTCGCCATCGATGGAATCGGACTTGCTCCTGTCCTCCTCGTTTTCGATCTTACTCTGGCTCTGGTTTTCGTTCTTACTTTTCACGGTATTCTCTACATCGACGTTGGAGTTCTCCATGTCCACGTCCGCGGTTGAGACGTTCAAGGACTTCCTTCTTTGTCCCTCCTTCGCCTTCTGCGATTCGTTCAACGAAACATTCGACTTTCGGGAAGCGTTTGGATCCACTAAAGAGGCTCGTTTGGTTTCCTTAACGACCGGCGCATCCTTCGACTTGTTCACGCTGGTGTTAGATACATCCTCCGTAGTTTCCTCATCTTCTTTCCTTACCTTATCCTCCTTCGATCCGCTGTTCTTCCCTTTCGGCGTTTTTTCTCGACCAGTAGGCTTAACGTCATCGTCGTCTACCATCATTTCAGACTCCTCCTCGATGCACTTTATGCTCGACTCCTTTTTACCTTTGTGACGTATAAAATCGGTCCTGCTCTTCAGCACCACCGTGTCGTCGGAATCGTAGTCGAAGTTGTCCTTCTCCTTGGCAGCCCTCGCATTTTCCGCCGCCAACCAAGCGTCCCTGTCAACCAGCACCAGGTCGCACTCGGCCTCGCTCTCGTTCTCCAGCTTTTCGGTCGACAACGAGTGCACGGAATCATTTTCAGAATCCGCCTTCTTTCGCGCGCCTTCTTGCTTCCACTCGTCGGCCGAGATATTTTGGAAGAGATTCCCGATGTTGGCCTCGGTATCGCTATCGCCTAATTCCATCTTATCCCCGCCGCCCTTATCTTTATCCTCTTCCTCTAACTTCTCCCCGTCCGCGGCCCTTTTCGACTTGTTCATAGACTTATTCAACGACCTATCCTTAGCCCCGGATATTTCCAGCGCCGACGGTTCTTCCTTATTTGGCATATCTTCGGTTGGCACATCGGCGGTCTCTGTAACAATGTAAGATTGACTATTTTTAACTACACCGTCATTTTGATCTTCCGTCATAGCGGCCAGAGAATCGTCTAGATTCAAAAGGGCCTCTGTCGATTTAGGCTCGATTGTGGTACAATCGTCGGTTGCTTCGCGATCTAAAGTTATGGAAGACTCGTTATTTATAGCGGTCAATGCCTGGTCGTTGTTTTTCTTTACGTCCGCGGTGCCATCCTCGTTTACGGCCTCTGACATTGAGACATCGCTCGTCTTAGGAGAGACTGGCTTCTCCGTGGTCTCGGTATTGTCTGTGATCTCTTTCGAGCTGTCTAGTTTCTCGCCACTCTGTTCCATGCTTTCCTCTTTCTCCTCGGCGGCGGATCGATCCGCGACATTGCTTTGCAATTCCTCGTGTACGGCTGGAGCAACATGTTCAGCTTCGACGGTCGTCGACGTGTCCTCCGATTTTTTTTCAGAGCTTTCATCGGGAGTTTTGTTAGTTGCCGTGTCGAGTGATTCACCTGTTGCCTTATTTGTAGATTCCGTTTCCTCGCGTTTCTTTTGATTTTCGTTTTGTTGCTGTATGCTGTCCGTGACAGATATGTCGACGTCCATTTTTACATCGTCGTCAGGATCCTTGTTACTTATTTTCATTGTGCTTTCATTTGATTCTGTTTCTTTGACGCTTTCCGCGTTTTCGGTACTTAGCTCGACTCTGCTGTCGATCGAATCTAAGGTAAGATCCTTTTCAGGTGGCAGATCTTTGTCGCACGATTTATCGAGTGTGTTCGGTTCAACATCCGACACTGAATTTTGGCCATTATTTTGAGAATCGTGTAAACTTTTCTCCTTGTCGGACATCTCTACGTCTTTAGTGAGTGTGGAATTTTCAGAATCCTCCGTAACGTTGAGAGTAATATCGGATGATTTCTCATTTGTTTCTGTGTTATCTGACTCTGTAGACTGGTCAGTTTTTAAAATGGGTTCGTCCACAAGAGACTTATATTTGTCTTTTAACGACTTAGTTGGAAGTGGACATTTTGTGCTCAGTACAACCACGCATGCATTTATGGATTCCATATCTTTCATTAACGCCACGTCACCGATGATGTTCGAAGTTATATTTTCTTTATTACTCGAGCTATTCCCCTGTTTCTTCATGGAAACGTTAAGTAAACTCTCTATTTCTAACCCTAATTCTTTTGATGAATCCAGCATACTGCTTTGTAACGATGATTGTTCTACGTTAATCGCTGTAGGTTTGTTTTCTCTAACAGCACTTTCATCATTAGATTCATCGTTCTTGCCCACTGTCGTTTTATCATTAGGTGTATCGTTCAACGATACACTATCATTTATATTTTCGTGAGTATCTGACTGATGACTTTTTGCAATGACGTCGCGAGGTCCATTGACTGTTATAAATGCAAAGACATTAAAATTATAATTTACAGCACCATTTTCTAATATAGTGAAAAATTTTTATATAACAAAAAACATAGAGGATAAACTCTGCCACTCTACTCGGTTAAACATAACTTCAATGTGGATATACAATGCACCACAGATTCTATTGAGACAATAACAAAATGCTGCAAGATAGAAAAACATAGCAGAGTCTTAAAATAACTTTGTATTCAATTAACAGGAAAAATGGATAATATAACTATCTCTTGGACTCACCATGATCATAATCTTCTACCAGATTCGTTTGATCTCTATTACTTTCATCTTGTGTTTTATGTTTCAATGATCCTAGTGACTTTCTCAATATGGACTCTTTTGATTCATCCTTTTTTTCTGCATATTTAATTTAAACGCGTTTATATTCCAATTTACAAACATTTATCAACGTTACACAAAACTTGGGTATTACCCACCTAAGCTCTCATCTACTTCAGATAATGTTTCATCTATATCTATGCATGGAATGTGTTCTTCACCTTCCTCCTGGACAGTACTTTCCGACGGTAAGACGGATGCCCTTCTTCTGGTCTTGATCGGCGTACCTGTCGTTTTACCCTGAGTCTCCTCTTTTACCTTTATTTCGGCTACAGATTCCGGCTCCATAGAGCTAGCCCTTGTTCTACGCGTAGTTCTGGCCATGGGTGGGGTAGACTTTGCCTCGGATCCCGCCCTTGTCAGTCGTTTGCTGTTAATACACACGAGCAATTAACGTCCATCGATCGACTCAAACAAAACAATTTTACATACCTAGTACGACTATTGAGCTTAGGCGTATCACCAGAGGTAACCGCCGCTAAGCTTCTCCTGGTGTTCCGCTTGGAAGGAGTGTCATGCGTGAGATCCACCTCCGCAAGTTCGCTGACATCGGACGAGACAGAATTCTTCCTGGAGCGTAGTGCTCTCTGGCTGTCTAAGGCCGAGTCCATGGTGCCTGTTCGTTTCCTGGTGGGACGCGCCACCTGAGCGTTGCTGATGTTGCTGCTGTCGCTCACAGGGGAGTCGGGCGAGGAGTCATTAGTTTTCAGGGGATTCCTTATCCTTCGGCTCCTGCGAAGCGGCGAATCCACCACCGACTGCACGGTCTGCTGCGGCCGTGCCTTGCGACCTAACGTCACCGCGATCAAGCGTTACCGTGGTTCGACGAGATCAAATCTCACTCGACCGTTATTTAAGCGATCTTATTAATGCTCTAGGCTTGCTTTAAAACGAATTTAACCGGTCCAACAGCGCTGTCGAGACCACCTCGATACGCGATTTTTCAATGTCGGATCCGACCGTTACGATCGGCGAGCCGGTGTACCTCGTGCGCATGCAGGCCAAAAAATGAAAAATACGAACCAGCTTTCGCCTCAAGATCCTCGTCGGACTCCCTGGTAGAGCGTCGCATTTTCGCTATCGCTTAAACCATGTATCAATCGCCGGTCGGGGAATTGTTTAAAGAAAAAAAAACTTCGCGAACAGTGAACGGTAAACACGTGTTATCATCTGAATTTCAACCAGCGGACCAACGATTTTCTGCTATCCCGCGCACAGAATGCCCGCCCCGTGCAAAGCACACGCAGAGACACCACCCGGCGGGACCTACATACACATTGATTTATCCTACATTATTGCCTACGGGAATTTCTACGACGATCCAGATATCTTCGTTGGCTTGGATCATCGTATATTCCGTTTGAACTAGCGAAATGCCGTAAGAAAGATGAATTCTGGGCATCGAGAATAAACCCTTAAAATCTTGACCCGTATTGAAATGATCTAAAGGGGCATCTTTGTCGGCAAAATTCATAGATCTGATTCCGTCAAATACATTGTTGGATAAGGAAACGCGGGAAATTGAAATATCCCAAAATAAAATATATAAGTGTCGCAGAGATTATGTAAGATGTTGTAAAAAATAATGCTGTAAAAAACGATACTAAAAGTTCCTCATATTTGATTTTTATTGAAATTTGTTTTTAATTGTTCAGATTTGCACTTTGCTCCGTTGTATTTGATTTGAATTGAAGATAGACATTAATATATACTGTATATTATTATTATTATATTTCTAGTTGTCATACATTATTTGATACAGATTGGTGAAGGAACAGAAGTGCGAGCGGCAAAGTATTGACGGGGCACAAAGCGTGATGATTCTATCGCGATAATGTTCCATTTGGGTTTTAAACAATACTTTACAATGACAATTAATTCATATTATTAATGGTTTTAAATACTCAGCTTAAACTCTTATATATTCATTTCTTTGGATATCTGGTAAAAAATATTAATATATAAATAACTGTCAACCATTTCTGCAACAAGCCCGGCTAGCTCAGTCGGTAGAGCATGAGACTCTTAATCTCAGGGTCGTGGGTTCGAGCCCCACGTTGGGCGGTTTTTTTTTTATTTTTATTCTTCGTACATACATAGACTATTTCAATAGTTCCACACATAAAACCATCATCGTTTGTCTCACACTATTAAACACATGTACATGGCGATCAGTTCTAAAAAAAAATGTATTGCCTGTACATAAAACGCCATGTTTTATAAAAGTACAATTATCTCAATATAAAAGTACAATATCGTAATAACCGCTGTGCTGAATTTCTGCTTCAAAATATAAGATTTTTAACTTGAGATTTAGTCGATTGACACAGTAATGTGTTAAAGCAATGCTTTATAAAATCATTTTTTCATTTATTTACATGTATACTAAGGACATAAAGAACATGTAAATGATACGGATACGTGATAGATAAGCCATAACAATTGAAAGGTAACATATAAAGTATCCACAACGTACCATTTGACTAAAAAACTTCCGGATATAAAAAATACATTATGACCTTAATTCATTTATTAATCATAAAGCGCATTATGTATGGAAGAATAGTAATATGTCGGTACAATTTTCTTTTTCTTAGATTTTACAAGAGGAATGCCGTTTCAAATTCTACGCAGGATTCAAATAGGTGTTGTATATCAGGAATACGCCGGCGGTAGTTTTGAATGAAGAAACGGCCAAACCTTTTAATGGAGCACCGACGATATTTAACACGTGAATTGACTTGAGATTCTCATAGGGAGATACATGAGCACGACGAGTATGCGGACAACACAGTACCATGTGGACCGCTGCCGCGTAAACTGGTGAAATTACGACGGAGATCACTAAATGTATGTACGTATAAACGCAAACGCAACAATAGGAAATTAGATGCCAAAGAAAATTGACTCTTGTTTTCATTCTAACGGGACTTCATTGAATCTTATAGAAAGGTCATGCAAGCAACAATGCTATTAATGTCATCAATTTTGTTCGATTCACATTTAGTACAGAATCGTGAATTTTGGCAAGACTCTTGCGCGCTATTACATATTATGATAGTTATTCAATTACTTTTTAAATAGTAAATAATCGATTGTAATTAAGAATATAATGGTCGTGTGCTGTAATTAACTTTATAGTAGAATCTTTCTTATTGTGTAAAATATAACTATTGACTTGCGAGAACTGGTCGCACATTAAGACGTGATGCTTCTATGTCATAAATGTTGATAAAATGGAAGATATGTTCTTATTACAAATATGGTTCTTTGACACTTTAATTTTGGTTTAAAAATTATTGCTTGATCTAAATCGACGGAATGTATACACAATTTAATAAGCCGTGTTATACCTTATTAATTAAAATCTAAAATATAGCTGTCGGTTTGTTATGGTCAACGATCGCTATGTTGACAACGTCCGATAATTATACTCGGAATACTTTTCCGAAAGTCTCAAGAATAAACTCCGGAATCTAAAATACATTAAATGCCTACGCATTTCCTACAGGATAAGATAGTGTAAATACAGATAAGTTTGTGGAATAGTGACCGTTGACAAGGACAATAGTACAGCACGACAGACAAACGTCGCATAGATGATTGCGGAGATATTTTCTTATCTTACTAACGTACTATTTTCGTCCTTTCAATATAAAAAGCAACGCATATGTCGAAACATCAGCAAAAATCTAAGCAAATTTATAATCTATAGAAATCAGCAGAAATCATACTCCACCGCTCGATTACTCGAAACACGGAACACTATAAGGAGATCCTATAAACACGATCTTGACCTATTATAAATACAACATTGTTATTATAAACATTATGATTTTATCACAGGTATGTCATCATTTGTACATATGTAAATTTACGCAAGGTAAATATTATTATTCATTTACTTACAATTCGAGATGTTTATAGAAAATATCCATAATAGGTTCCAAACCCAATCTTATAATAAAACTAATAACAGTAATACACATTGCAGTAGTAATATTCATAAGATTATGAGATAGATACACTCCGAAGCGTCTTCCTCTTATCTAATTATTTCAAGTCGGAGACGTATTTTAACGATCATTATTTCATACATATAAGAGAAGTAAGCACACGGAAAAATGATTAAAAAAAACACAGTAAAGTCGAAGATAATTGAAGTAGCCATAAGTTATATTCGGAGTTCGTTCGTCTTCCTTTCTCCTGATCAAACTAATCAACAGCCCAAATTATTCCTTGCTAATCAACGAGAAAGAGGATTATTTATCACGACTGATCGTCCACGACGATCCAAGTTTCGATCCATAATCTCGAGTCTCATCCCCGATGAAGGCATCGATCGAGCATAACACGTCCGGCACCGACTGTTATCTTGCGATCAAGCGGAAGGTGAAAGGCCGTCCCTGGCCTATTGGTAATTCATCTCTTTTTCACCGAATTTCTCGGCGTTTTTGCCGGTCCTGCCGTTTCTGTACACATGAAACGCGAGTCGCCTTGAGGGACCTTGGCAAGAAAAACGCGTTTCTAGGCCGGTTATTTGGGCAGCGGTACGCGGGTTTGCTCACGATAGTCCACACGGCCGTCGACTTTGAGCGGGAGAATTTGGTCGGGCCACGCGTATATATGACAAGTTCTCGGATAAACGCGAGGACTGGATCGGTGGATCGATGAATCACGCTGCTTCCCTTATCGTCTTCGATAATCGCGCTGCGACTGCCAGGACGTGGAAAATAGCAGCGGTGAGTTCGGTACTCGGATTTATACCCGAGGAAGGCATCTTGGATTTAAACGTTTCTTTATTGCACACATTGTAGTCGCATAAGACGGGTACAAAAGCTGATTTATTGTGGAGATGGTATCCTTGATACCATTTTAATATATTTTATAATTAATACTATTTTTTACTAAGATTTATGACCCTTCCTATTGGCTTTTTAGCTCAATAAGGACTATGCACGACATTGCTTTCGCATAAGGAGAAGAATTTACATTTTTACTAACTTTTGCTGAATTTTTACTCGTAAATATCGAAGGTAACATCGAAATCATTTTTTACGGAAGATCGGTTAACTGTTTTCATTATGGTCACGTCTAATTAACCGTCTGTATGTAATCATTTGACAGACCGAACAAAGTTCCATTCATCTCAATTATGTGCGATCGCTTCTTACGCGCCATTAGAGGCAATCCCGGTTCTCTGTATCTGCCTGATAATTAAACAGTAGCTCTGTCTCTATACGCACATTGAATGGCGTATAGTGTAATGTCGGTAAGTTTTTTGGCCAATTTTTCAACAATATACACATTTCTCGATTAAGATATTTCTTTATAATGGAATGGCTCTTTGAAACTTACAGATCGTAGTTTTTTTTTTTATATAGTTTTGTCATTTAATTCACGTTTCGTAGTTTATCGTTCTATTTATACATTTCAAAGCATATCTGCTTTGATGTTATGATTGAAAATATGTTTAAATGTTGTTAAACATTGTTGACATTTTTAATCTAATGTATTTTCATTCATTAAAATTAAGTATACCGCAACTATCATTCATGATTTACGAGTAATTTAAGTTGTTTACGGTAAACATCGACGCTATAATATGAATCAAGACGTGCATACGAGTTAAATATGTAGTAACCGAATATGTTTGCGCACGGTGTTTACGATAACGAATCTCGGCGTCTGACCAAGCTAGACATTTACTACTTGACGATCGAGCGTAAAGTGTACTACTGAAATTTATACACAACAATCCTTTGGATTTATCGCATCGTAACTTAGTACATTTATTTTTAAAGCCGAGTGAGCTAGTAAATCAATTTAGAAAGTTATCCCTGACGGAATTCGAACGCTTTCCCCTATACCGATCAATCCCGATCAGTTTTTATTTATCTAACGAACATATCACGTACACGCATGCCTTTGATATCTATATTGTGATTGTGTGTGCGACAAAATATTTTCTTTCGCGCTCATTCACATTAAAATACTATATAATAAACGAAAAAGTGCGTAATAATCGCTATGACACAGGTTTAAAGGGAAAATAAAACGTTCAAATGTTTCGCGCATTTTTATCAAATCAAGTTGTGCATCTGAAAGGGGGATAAAAAACGTAGTCTGGAAAGACACGTGTTCACCCTACTGTGACCTACTTCTCCGTATCGTTACGGTGGTTACGTTATCGATTTCGAATAACATGGGCTATCCCCGTCCGAACTTCGTGTGCAAGCGTTTCGACCCCTTAAATCAAAAAGTTTAAACAGCGTTGGAAGTATATTATACTAGCTTAGTATCTGGATAATCTCGAAAAATGTATTTATATTCCGTTCGGCTGATAGAATGATCATCGTTTTTACAATGTGACCCATTTCTTGCAGTGCCTTTGATACAGGTTCCGTCGACCCTAGACAACTTGGTCTATTCTGAAGCTGGATCTTGTAACTTGACCCAGTTTCGATATTCCGAACGTCTACGTGGCCTTGAATCAATGTGCATGTATACACATTTCTACCCTTTTTTATACACAATAGGTACAATCATTCCACACTCAATACGCGATTCGGTTATTTATCTACTTTAATGTGTTATATACATATTACGCATGGCTATTAATCATGGAGTAAAAATTATGCGAACAAATTTTATAATTATACTACAGTGCCTGGATAACTATTATGCATACGCTGACATTTTTATTTTGCGATACAAAGTACATATTAAGAAAATTAATTTCTCTATTAAATATTATCTATCTAGAAATAAAGTCATTTATCCTTAATTTGATCAATAAATTAAGGCAGGTCATGAAAGTGCCGATGAATGTAGCGCGATTATAACAAAGTTTGCCGGGTTTTAAAAGAAGTATGAGTATTCTTTACGGTTTAATGAATGGCACCACAGCTGTTGGTTCCTTTGGCATAATATGCTTTCCATCTACGAAAGTGCGTTGACTTAAGGTATGATTGCACTAGCGCACAGTCGAAGGCCAACTGCTGTGAATCGATTGAACGCAAATCCGCATCCCATTTTGGCTACACGATTGTTCTATACTAACGCAAATTTATTCGACAAAGTGAAATAGCACGTACAGTGGAGACGTCGCACTGCAGGTGCTGCTTTCTACAGGTATTTCGAAGCTTGAGCATTTTCCATTTTGGAAAACAAGCGATCGAATAATGATCTTCAAAAATTGATAATATAAACCGTAACCTGCCGGTTGTAAATAATATATAGTATCTCCAGTCATTCGTAAAATATGAGGCAGGTCAGTCAAGTAACCCCACTTCTATTCTATTTCTACGTAGCAACTATTTTTACTCCGTGGAATTTATCTGGGTCATTGGCACGCAATGAACGGATCTCTAAATCCCTTTAAAGAAATATACTTAGCTGCATATCAATATTTTGTTGCGTATTTTGAAAAGTGCTAGAGTGCCGGTTTCCATTAACACATAGTAGACAATTAAATAAAATCATTTATATCTGGACTAACGTTGATCTTTCCAAACAACGATATTTACTCTCACAACATGATTAAACCTCTTCGAAGCAATTTATAAAATAAAACTTCTTCCTGAAAAAATTTCTACGACTTAAAAAAAGAGATTCCATGAATCATTGATTATTCAAAATTATATACGCGTGGATACAAATTATAGAAACATCATTTTTCCCTCGAGTTCTCCAAGAGGGTGCATTCACGGATACTTAACGCTTTCTTACTCTTCATTGGCACAATATTGTAGTTCCACGCGCTCTCAAAATGTATAATCTTAAAGCTTTCCTCGTGGAAACTACTCTTATCTCTATAAAAAATAATCTGCGCATACTCGAGGAAACAGTGTATAAATACGTCTATCGATCTCACGGTGGAAATATTCTCAGGCCTCGCATTTTAGGTCCTCGCGTTTAAAATCCGCCGCTTAACGGAGAACAACATTCGTTCGCCGTACCCTTAGCACGGTAGAGCGAGCGAGTTAGAGAGGGGAGGGCGGAGAGAAAGAAAGAGAGAGTAAGAGAGGAACTTAAAATTGTTTATCCGAGTACAGCAAAAGGCCAGAGGTAAGAGGCGCCTGCGCGTCGCGACGCGCGCTATGTATAGCCAATGATATGCCTGGGGCATCGGTTCCTTTCGTGCGAATTATATGTTCATTGCAGGCCTGGTCATCGGCCAAAGCGCACGTGAAGTTCGAGCCGAAGGATCATCCCTAATCGTGTGTCCCAAACCTAGGGTACAAATTCGATTATTTGTGGCGCGAGTCGGGATTAAAAATTCTCACCCTGCCAGTTCGCGACACGCTCTCAAGGCTCGTGCGGTTGGTGATGGAATCACAATTATTGCGACCCCGAGTCTCCCAGATTTGAGATCTCGCGACGATTCTGAGAAGATTCTTACTTGTGCACGGATGCTGCGTCTGCGATCGGACCGACGAATGTGGAGCAACGACTGAGGAAGAGCTTGAGGTGTGTTTTTTGAAACATGGTGTTAGATTCTCGTGCTTCATTCATAGTTTGGTACATTTGGCGTAATTCCAGTCATCGGGGTAAAGATTTATCACGCTTGCTGTCTGAGCAGTGATGTAATTATATTGGGTAGTGATGTTAATTGTGTTGTTTTTAGTACTTTTTTCTGGATATTAATACAAAAGTTCTTTATAAAATCTTCGGATGGATGATTGAGTAAAGTTGTATTTTTTTTCCGAAAAGTCGGTGTGTAGTTCTGCGCTCCGTGAAATAAATTATTAAAAATTCTACTTTGAAGTGTTTCAATTTATATTAAAATTACTTTTTTTGATTCATTCTATTACATATTCTATTAAAATTAGTTATTTTTTATTTTACAGAGCTGATATACGTTTTTTCTAGTATTTCTAACACAATTCCTTAGTATTCACATGTATATTTACAAGGTTTGTATGCCTAACTGCACTCATAGAATATCAAATATCTGGTTCAAGAATAAGTGTACTTGTGCAAGAACGTATATCTTTCTATGTGCATATGGCAACGATAACAACAACTCAATTTAAAATTACTCAAGGGGACAAAATTCAAAGACGGTCATTTCTTATCGGTATTATTCCAATATGACCAGGATGCATTTTCTAAGGTTTTCCTTAATTTTCTTAAATGTTTAAATCACCAAATAAATCTAAGCAGTTTAGCCTTTTTTCCTATTTTTTTAAATATAAATGTGTATAAAACATACATAAATATAATTTTCTAATGTTAAAAGCAGCGGATAACTCGTGCTCTAATTTCGTCGTGTGCTCAACGCAGAAGAAAGCGGCACGATCATAAATTTCGGATAACAATAAAGGATTCTTAGTCGCGGCACTGGAATACGGCGGTGACAAGAATAAACATTTGATTTCCACACGATCACCTTGGTCTTATTACAGACTACCAAGCACGGAAGCACCGACTGTTTAATCGGCAATAATTAATTCTCGGTTCATGTTAATTACCCTTGTGTCGCTTTTTCGCACCGTTATTGTTATATCGAGCAACATCATTGTTACCTATAAATTTAACTGTGCATGAATCTTTTCTTAATCAAGTCGACTACACGATCTGCATATAAATATGTACGTTTTTCGATAAAAATGGATTTGGAAATGTAAAAAAGGATACGGTTCGGTTGAGGAATTTTTTTAATTAATTCCAAGAAACTATTCGAATTTGACTTTTGTCTTTTTCACACAAATATTCTTTTGTTTTCTGCGAATGAATGTTGTTCCTGCTTTAATCAGACAAAATAAGGTGTGTATAATATTAAGTGTAGCTCTCCGCGATTTGATAATTATTTATGGAACAGCAAAAAGCAACACAACAAATATTGACGCATTCACATAGAATTTTAAAAACTTGATCATATTGTACAAAAAGTAATGTACAGTACTTTAGTATACTAGAAAAATATTGAGTGTCGAAGAAAGCCCACGCCTTAATCTTCTTAAAAAGTTAATACAATTAGTCAGCCCGGTTTTTACGGGTTTCCGTCTGATCATCGTCAGCGCGTACTACTGTCAGCCTACGTTTTCATAGCGCTGTCTTGCACATGAGTAATTGCAAGCATTTTTTTATTCCTTCCAGAAAATTACAAGATCGTACACATACATTTTTACCGCTACACGATATTTCCCTCCAGCTTCCTTTGCACTAGTTTAACCAGAGAAATTCTATATTAAACTAAGAATCATTTTCCAACAATAATCAAATAATAAATTGAGCTTCATAATAAATCTACAAGTAAAATAATTGCACGAGGCTAGCTTACAATTATCAATTTTCCACATTTATATGTATTCATGTATAATTATTTAAGAAACAAGCATAAAGGGAATTCTACGAAAGAATCCATGTAAAAAAAAAAAGAACGTCTCGTGCTTTCTACGAGCTACATGTGTGCCTTTTGCAAAAAGTACGATACTCCGGAAAGCAATAAAATCGTTACCGTCGCGGCTGGATTTTGCGCACGAAACCCTCTTTCCCTCTTCCACGAGAGGGAGAGGGATTGGCAGAGAATGTAGATCTCCGCGGCGGACTGTAGACTGCGGGGAGTATTGATCAAGCAACTGTGGCTCAGGAACGGCCATCTTTAAAGCGTGTATGTCAAATACCAAAAACCAACAATTAAAAATCGTAAAGTTGCTTCCACCTGCTATAAGATAAGCTCCCTTTAGATTTTGATTATCAGTCATGGTTTGCGTCATTTTTGCTCTTCTAACATTAGAATTACTGTCCGCATTCAGGACACATTTAGAAGACTGCATACATCTTTTAAAAAAAAGGAAAGAATAATAGGAAATTTAAATACATCAATATAATGATATAAATGCTGCATGAAAATCATGGAGAATTTCAGAAAATGCGTCGTCATAAAGCGCTACGATTTTTGAAAGAAGTGACTGACTAACCATTTTGACTGGTTTTGGTAATTCTTAACCCACGAGGAATAAAGCAGAGCAGCAGACAATCACGGATTTTCTTGTAGAATACAAAAATTCGGCTACTTAGTAAGAGAAAATGTGAATATGAAATCTGTTTTGATCGTTATTCATGATAGAAACATTTTTGGGTTTTTATTTGACAGAAAAGCGCGAACTAAAAGCAGTTAATCATAGATGATTAATTATTTGTAAAATAGCTTTCTAGAGTGCAATGGATGATTTTGGAGACGGTATCTATTATAACTGATACCATCAACGTATGCAGGGTCTTTCCAGAATGACGTAATTACAGAGGATAGATGATATTTTCATTCGTCGAGCTAAAAAAAGGTTTTGAAATAGTCCATTCAACCAGAGGTGTGTCACTCGCGATCGGTTGTTTTGCAATCAATGAATTACGAATGAATCGTCCAAGGTACACCGTCCCAACATCTCTTTTAACCTGCTCCTTACATTATATTTGTATACCAATGCCGCAACCGTGAAACGTCTTACGTGGAAGTGGAAATTATTTCCACGGACTTTTATTCTCTATCCGTAGATTTGTAACGGTTAATGAGTAATGTCGTGAACGATGAACCGACAACGCTTCAGAGGCCCAGCTTTGTTTTTCCTCGGTTAAAAGCGGATGTGTCAGATGCAATCACTGCGTAATATTTTTTTCTACTACGCCGTACGTGTGTGATATTTATATCAAAGAGTCTATCTTAATAAGAGATTAATAATATAATTATGATTGCGGGAAAAATATAAAAAGTGATAAAAACATAGAAGCGATTAAAACACTTTTAAATTCTGCTCTCAATTGCTCATTTAGCGCCTTCCTTTTTGATAGTTATTTTTATCTGCACGTGCACGATGGAATTATATATTATGATTTTGACAAAATCTCGAGTTTTTGAACGAATAATTTGATTGCCAAAAAATGATGAACTACGTTGAAAGAGGAAGCACGTGGTGCTACGGTAGAAATCTCACTCCAAAAAACTGAACTCGCAAAACACGACGATTTTTAAATCGCGTTCCTTATTTCAAATATCTCACGTGTTTATCGCTTTATTTTCGGACGACTCACAAGCGCCCCTCCGAAATTATTAGTCGATACAGCGAAAGAATACGGCGTGTTGAGTCTAAACTAGCAAGGTGGAGCTTTGAGAGGTACGATGCGTTGACGTATAAACGAGAGTGGTTTGCCATCGTGCAGCGCACGATCCCCGCCTTCTGACTCCATGAGTCAGATCACGAAATCGTATGCCAGAGGCTTCGAGCAAATTGTTCAACGTTAATGAAGCGATCATAAAGAAAATTCATCTCGACACGGCCGGTTAGAGACGTGTAATTGCGCTCAGTTTGTCTCGTTAACATAATATCGAGTTGGAAAACTCCGCGAAATGCCGAGGCACGTTCTTTGAAACTGTTGTATTAACATTTATATTACTATCCATTGCGAGAAGTATTTACCCTGTAAATTTTACGACGGGTGAAGCACGAGTTTTATCATACGGAGAATACGTATCTTCTATATCGAGGAGGACTATTTATTGTTTGGGGATTTATTGAGAGGATTTAATATTGTTGAGGCTAGTATGTAACTGTACTCTCTCGAAGTAGCCCTGGCTTTACGCGATATCAAAGAAGGATAACGACGTTAGCTGTCTATCGTTAGAACGTGCTTAATGTGACGATTTAATTTCGCGAGTTCGTTGCCATGTAATATTTATAGTCTCCTTCAATAATGTATTCCTCGAGGTCTACTCGTCTCCTGGCACGTGCGTGCGTGAGTAATACGTTTATGCACCATTTTGCTCGTTTATAATGACGCGATCAAATACGGTGTCCTTTTCGCGATGGAGTCATGTGTCAGTAAATTCATTTTGCAATTCTTGCATGGTATTCGTGGCAAACACAGGGGATTATTAAAGGCGACAAATGATATCGTGAGCCAATTGTATGAACGTCGTGAAAATATGTGGCTTTCGAATAAAAACGTTCTTTCTTACTAAAAGACTGTGGAACTCTTCAGAAGTGGAATAACAAATTTCACGTACAGTCGATAAAATCCACTGCCACTTTGTATATGTTCACTGACCATTTTTATGTGTATTACATATATTAAAATGAGAAAGGCAGCTTTGTAAACATGAGTATTATTTCTTTATATTTTCGATGCACACATATTAAGGTTCTTAAGAGTTTTTTTTTTATAATTAGATAAAAGACGCCTTGTATCTCGTTGATTAAAGAAATTAGCGGACATTAGCCGTTCCGAATAAAACTCATAAAGCATTCTTATGCTCTCGAACGCATGTTTACATAACGACCGGCTCTCATAGGGAACACCGTCTACGTGAGCGCAATGTTGTATATCGTTATGGACACCTGTTGGTTACAAATATCGCGTATATTGGAACAGGAGCATTTATTATCTCCGCACTAGTTACTAGGTAATCGTCACAGTTATACGAGCCCCCGTCAAATCGCCAGGCAGATAACGCAACGTTAATTACCATCGGCTATCGACTATTGCATTTTCCCGATAAAGGCATTTTAAATGCAAAAATGACTTTTTTGCGGACTTTACTAGTATTACCAGTAAAGCTTAAAATATCTATAAATAAACTTAAAAAACAAAGTTTGTTTGCTTTACCAATAATGGTATTAAATTATTTATCTCATTGATCATTGGTTGAGCACGTGATTAAAAGCGATACAATTTTCTTTTTAATTCAATGAAATGGTTTCCACAAAACCCAAGACGGTGTTCAACGATATAAACAAGTAGTAAACCTCGTTTCTCAGGATATTTTGAAGGGCTTTGCATGTTACAAAAGCTCGTAAGATTCCTTCGATGCATCGAATTTCTTAACAAATAATGACGTTATATGCGTAATTCATCGACGCCTTGGTCACCCTAAAAAAATGACGCGATTGATTCAAACTTATCGCAATAAATATCCGTATGAGTGTACAAAAGTTCCAGTACAACGCGTTAAACGTTTAGCAACATCCGTGGAAAAATTGGCCATTGATCAGCGATGGTAAGATACATCCAGGATTTCCTTCGCACTTTGGGTTTCTTCCACTTTTCCCTCTTTCTCTCTCTCTCTCTCTCTCATCTTTTCCGTTTCCATATCCCCCTTTTTCTCTCTTCATCCACCTCGGCCCGACTTCCTTTGATTCGCGCGTCCGTTTTCGCGTTTCCTGCAGGAATCGTGGCGGCCTTCCGGCGAGCGGATCGCGGAAAAAAATTCGCGGTTTACGGACGAGGTTTCTCCCATTATCTTCCTCCCCCTCCTCCTCCCTCCTCCCTTAATGATGTGTGTACACTCACATGCATGTGCGCGATGAATCAGATGGTTTCTCGTACGACGGATGCTGGTGGTCGCTTTGGAAATGACAAAACTAGCCAGGCTTACCGGCGGTCGATTCATTTATGAACCACCGTTCGTAGGAGACGCTTTTTACAATACCGCGCGTGCATATTCGACTTGAATTGTGGACGCCGAGGGCTTTTTACGCGCCGCGAGGTGTTCGAGTCTTTTACTTTTTTCGGATCGATCACTGGCATTGTTGAATTGTTCTTATAAGTGTCGGTGAAAGGAACGGTTGTTTCACTAAAACCTGGTGTACGCTCGAGATCGACGCTTGTCGCGATAAGGATGCGCTTGCTTGTCAATGAAGGAGGACGCTCTAAAATAAGGAGTAATATGAGAGGTAAGGATCGTGCAGTATGATCGTCAAGATCATTCGGTATTTACTAACGACTTTCAGGCTTCTAATGGCGCGTTTTTCCTATCCAACGTTTTTATTTACTAAAATTAAATGTTTTCGTATTTGACGGAATTAGAGTAGAGTAATTTTAATGATAAAGGGCGTATGGTATTAATGATAGCACGATCGATGATAGGAAAACGTGTTTCGAGAGAATACTGTAATTGTCGAGTACAAATCGCGTAATTGTATATATGCGTCTTTTTAAGACATATAAGTTATAAGTTATTATTATTAGATAAGTTAATTTTGACTTCTTAAGTTCCTGTTAAAGAATTCAATTCTCAATTCTACAAATAGACGCTGCAGAAGAATTAAAAATTTTACTATATACGTACAACCTTTTTAAAGAAGACATTATTTTTCAATTTTCTATTATAATTCAATCTGATATAACTTGCGTTGTTCATATTTATATTGTATGTAAAAAAGACCAGCGTAAACTTTAAAAGACTGATATTGATTCGTTGTTGTCGAATTATTTTTTATCAAAGCAAGGACTATTTTTTTTATTACCAATTGAACCAAACGCATACGAAATTCACATAATTCAGCTCGACGTCGATATGCAGTAAGGAGTTTAATCCGAGGGATATTCGAGACCTTGTAAACGCACGCTTCCGTCAAGGTTTTTGCGGTATGCCGTAATTTCATTGACGACTCATTTTCACACATTTCTTATTGTAAGTGGTCAGTTGTGCTACGCGTGGCGATTCAGTTCGCACATTTTTCATTGTGTTACTGAGCCGCAGCATCTGTCCTTCTTCCCCTTAAAATTCAACGGACGATTATGCCCGTTTCTTAAGTCACTCCACGATGAGAACGATGAAATATTCGTAATTCTCGTAATTTACTCGCGCTTCCGCGTTAATCACAAACGCGCAATTTGGCTAAAAATATTTCTCTACGCAGTTGAATATACAGCTTACCGAACGACGATCGATCGTGCATAACCCTTGAAAAGTTCAATAAATAGATATAATTGGAAGTGACTAGATGTAACTAGACAAATTCGATAAAGCTCCCGCGCAATCCATTACACTTCGTTTTTTTCGAGTAAGAAATCTAATTTCCTGTACGCAAAATGCAATGAAGAAAACTCGAGCCTTACGCGGAATGGAGGATAGATAGAGACCAAAAGTGTTACAGCCTGGAATAATTAACATTCGGTCACTCTTCGCGGTTCAGTAAACTGTGATATTGCCGCGGACGTGTAATTACGTAAAGTAGCATTTCTTTCTTTCGTCACCCGACTCGCGTATGTGTGCGGACGGCTATATCATCCACCCATTCTTTCGTTAATGAAGAGAACGTGACGCGTATAACGAAGCTGGTTCCAACTTTTTTTCTCCTTCACGAAAACCTTCATTGTAAACAGGAGACGGCCATCGTGGCGCTCAAGGCTTCCCCTTGGATTGGGACTATGTATTCGGTTCTATTTCGAATCACCTCTTTTTCCTGCACCTTCCTTCTTCCCTCCCCGCCGCATTTTTCCCGGTCAGAAGGAGTTATTTGGCTGGAATCCGACGATCCGACGTTTGAGGAGTTTATAAAAGATATAAAACTGATAGAATTTGCCATTAAACTGAGGAGGTCTGCTCCAACGTGTTCGTTAAACATTCATCCATAGTTGGGAATTTATCTATGGAAATTTATCTAGCAGTTTATCTATGGAAAGCGAATTACTTGTTCGACATTCGCGAGGAACGAGGGCGATAATCGTTGGATCAGCATTGCGTGCGTGATAAAGCTGGATAGCTGGTCATAATTTGTCGATACAGAAAAATAATAATAGCGTTACAGCCGTCTACAAATTGGTACTTATTATGTGGGCAGTTTGTGTAGTTAGATACAATGGAAGTGGCGGTTGCATGCGGGCGAGAGCGTCGATTAAAGGGAAACCCTTCTGCCGACAAATTTCGATACGATGATTGAATCAATTGGCGACTGTGGCCAATCCTAGTCGCCAATTTCGAATCTAATTGCCTCTCTTCTTAGATCACTAATGCGATAGTGCGTGTAAAGTTCATGAAACAAATCGGTGCACTTTTGTAGCATTAAGAGAATGTGCTGTGCAAGGTCGTACATGTACGATATACGTATGCCAATTCTAAGACTCCTTAAAATTGTATTTCAACTGGTCGCCATTCGCAAGATATACCGTTCTCGATAATTTGTTATGTATCTATGTATGCCACGGAATAATGATATGCTCGACTCGATAGTCTTACGATTAGTTGTGCCGACTTATTGGTCTTTTCCCGTATTCCGTGCCACCGATAATTCCATCCCGCCATGCGTAAGTGAACCAAATAGCTTGAAAATTCATCGTACAAGAAACATTTAGAATTATTGCGAGTTTCGATTTTTACCGATTTTAGGACTCGCGGTTAATGCTCGATCGTTAGACGCGATATACATTTCTCTCGAGCAGTTTCGATATGCAGAAGAAACGCTCCCCCTGATAAAGCACCCAGGAATGACAATGTGACATCACGTTGCGATAGCAGAGCCGCATAGTTCATCGATCCAGAAAGCCGGTTTACTTAAAAGGCAAGAAACCTCGTAAGAAGTGCTCGCAACGTGACGATTGTTGAACCGCAAACATAACCCGAAGCGATCGTTCTCTTTTCTCCGTGGCTCGTGGCCATTGACGGGACGAGATACGAAAGAGTCAATAGATAAGCTGGCTTTAAAAAAAAAAAATCAAGGAGAAGTGAGATTGGGAAGAGAATCAGTCGCGTTCGTCGGCACACTTGTACAAGGAATTCGGACAGGGAAAATATCGGTTTGTACTGTTAATCGGGCTTGATGAATTTTCTCGCGCTTAGATACACAGATATGTATCCTTATAACATAATATGAGATGTCTAACCGGATTAGTTATATTATCCTTCATTTTAATTCGTGCACTTAATCCTATTCAGGGGATATTGGAAAAATTTATTACGAAAAATCGTGTACATGCTGATGGTATTTAAATACCGGTAGATCAAATATGTTGAAAACGAGCGATCGATTAAATCGTTCTGTCGTATCACTTGGATGGCCGAAAACAGTATGGACAAAGGTGTATACGGTGTTTCGCCTCGTGAAAATTGCAAAAACCAATCTCCACGAGCGCATTCTTGTTGTCTGCCTCCATTTTTCCTTTCATTTTGCTTTGTACGTGATATACCGTAATGCATATTTTTTTTTACGATATGAATTCACACACCGGTTTTTGCTAATCGCCGCGGTTGACCGGCTGACAGGAGCAGAACGCAGTAACGGGAGACAATGCGTCCAGCACCGCCATGAATTTCGAGGCCACGTTTGTTGCATACGCCTACGATGAAAAATGTCGGAATGCTTCTTGCGAGAAATGCGCGAGCGATTCAGGTTTTTACATGCCCTCTGCCATTCCTTTTCACCCTTCGACCAAAATATCCGCCATCGACTTTCTCGCCCTTCGACCTCAAAGTTCTGATGTATCCCAAGGAGAGAATAGCTTCTAAAGTTGGAGTTCGAAGTTGACTTGCATCGAGCATGCTTGTTTTGAATGTGAATGAGAATTTACACGAGAAGTTGATTTTTTGTGGAATTTAGTGCTAATTTCTGTATATACATTCTACGTATATTGTACATGTGCCTAATGTATTCTCCGACAGAATGAATATAGGTTTGCAATTAATGTTATGCAAAGAATTTTGCAACATCTTTTGATGTGCCACACGAAGGCTTAAAAGTGTACGTATGGTAATATTAAATACTATTATTACTATTAAATACTATATTAAATATCTGTTACTATTACGCGTAATGAAACTACGTCGCGGAAATATAAGTTATAACATAATATGCGCATCAATGATCCGGAGAAAATATAAGCCAATCGCTGTGGAAGTGAATCACACTTTCGTCGTTGCAAATTACTTCAAGTGTGATTCGCGAGGAACATCCATTGTCGTGTAAAAATCAAAATGCCATTATTCAAGTGGTGGATCTTTGAATAATCGATCTTCTTATCTTTCTTCATCTTCGAATTGGATGGCCAAAAAATTGTACCATATATATATGTGTCTGTGTGAATGTGTGTGTATTTTTTTTGGATTTTTATCGAATCCGTTCTTCTGAATATTTCTCAGCGGATCATTTATTTTTTTTGCCCTTAACTCGTTCTTGTCTTTTCGAGAAAAATCTCTCTCCGCAACTGTCCACTCCGCGTATCTCCCTATTTTTTTATCTGCATATGTTTTTATCGCCAGCAGTCTGGATTTAATCGGAGGAAAAGGCGGCTAAGCAATGATACCGGCGGAAAATACGCGTCAAGCCATTTTTTTCCACTGCCTCGGTGCATCTCGCTGAAATGCGGGCTACCATGGAACAAAGGAATTACTCTCAATTGAATTAAAAGGCCGCAGCTAGCGCTCGTTTAGTTAATTACCCGTGAACCGTTAGGCGGAATTAGCGCCAATATTTTTATCGTGCCAAACTTCGTTACTCGCTTTGCCTTAACCCTAAACCCCTTAACGTAATTCCATTGATCAACGTAAGCATCGATTTGCAGCGTATCTTATTGGCAACGATACGCTTGTTAGAAAAATATCGCTGATGCAATTAAAGCTTCAGAATCGTTTACAATGATTAGGTACGCGTGGCACAACCCAGGAAATAATGATTGGAGAGTAACGCGTTATTGGGAAAGAAAATCGAACGTCGATGATGCGGAGGTTTGCCATCGATGAGTAGCGGCGATAATCGAATAACGATCGCAAACCTTGTAATCGTTTATAAGAAAGTATATCAAGAATCGTACGTAAGGCGAGGTTCACTGAAGCATAACAAACCGCGTACCTTCGCATACGGAAAACGTATATAGTTAAAGATACTACAGCTACTTACGGTATAGTTTATCGCGAAAATCGTAAGCAAGTTGTTCTTCTTTCCATGATTAAAGCGACGCACGATGTAAGAAACAACATTGCACGTGCCGCGCCAAGAGTTACCGATCAAAATCCCAACGTACGATGCGGATTCGTTGGATTCATAAAAGAATGAAAAATCGGGGCGTTCGAAAATTATAATTTCATAAATAAAAAAGTGTAAAGTCAGTATCGCGCGAAGTATTGCGTTTAAATCCAATTTACAGAGTACTCGGGTAAAATATCTACCTAAAACCGACATACCTGACATTTACTCGCTTTTCCCGGCGCAATAAAAAATCGTTGCTAAAATTATTCGACCGCGAGCGGAGTCACGGGCTGCGTTTCACCGTTGCTCCTCGCCGCTCTAATTTTAGCAAAAGAGTGATTCACGAGATAACCAGCGATCCTACGAGCGTTTGCGTACCACGAGACACGCCTGCCGCTTCAAAGGGATAAACACGGCCAAGATCTCATTTCATAGCGGAAAACAATTCGCGTGTCCTTTACTTCCGTAATATTCGCAGGATCTATTCACGAGAGCTTCGTAAGATTATCCTAAAGTCGGTCTCCTCTCGAGCTGACGAAGTATAGCGGCAACAGGAAATCGGCCAAGACTCGATAATTGCACGCAGAAATCGTGGGACTGTTCCTCATCGTTTTGCACCTCTTACCAATCCTATTCGATCGGGTCTCTTGACAAGAGGCAATGGAGGGATGCGTGTTAATGAAGGCATTGGGATGAACAGTGGAGGCATTTTATTTCCGTTCAGCTTAATTATGTTATACTCTCCGCCTATCGCGAATGACGTTACGCGGAAATGTTGCAACAATGGTTTACGTGACTTGTGTGTATCCCTATTTAAAGATCGAATGGAGTATGCAGCGGATCGTATTGATTATGAGGAGAAGCAACGTAAGCGCTACATTAGTGGATTTTTAAATCGTTTGTTCTTGCGATGTAATTATCCATAAACCGTCATTTGAGACCATTCCTGAAGCTTCGACGTATTGATAAACTTCGTTTTGTAATCCCGCACCGTCTTTGTCGATGACCTACCAAGGTTGTTTGGTGGCGTGTATAAAGGTCACGCGTTCGACGATTCCCAATGAAAAATTCCTACGTAAATTCATGTTTACCACGTTTACTTACTACGATCATAATTTATTTTCGCACTGTACCGAACGTGATTGCCAGTGCTTCGTATTGGGATTGGAAAGGACGCTTGAAATACCTTTGGAATCATTAAAGTTTCTTTCCGTCAAGTGCCGGCTGGAAATACGAAGCTTTTAACTTCTTATTGCCTCTCGTATCGACGCTTCAGACATCCGTCGAGTGCCTCGAAGTATCAACAAACATTCGATAAAGTTTCCAGACATTTTTCTCTCCTGCTATAATCTTACTTTGAAACTGTCCACCATAAATCCATCGAATTATCGCCGGCCCTTTTTTCTCCGTAAACATACCTCACTGTACTTGGTCAGCGCATTGTTAAACCTATTAGTCTGCCTGACTCCAATTTCCAAATAGCCAATCCATTCCTTCAAATATAGATTAGTCATCGTTTAATGATATCTATATTCGCCTTTGTAGTGCTATATCACGTTATACTACTCCATAATATTAATATGCAGTGCCTACAGTATTAGATAAGTATATATCAGAAGAGTAGACTTTAGCAAAGAATGATTTTAAAGTACACGCGCAATGAAATAAATACTTTTAGCCTTACTTCGAATTATTTGTACAATGAAGTCAATTAGAAAGGAGAATTAAATATAGCACCACGCTAATATCGAAGTACATTTTATTTTTTCTAATGCACACTCTGTCGCAAGTCGGCCGCTGCCTTCTCTACAGATTCCTAGATTCTTGTAAATATAAAGACTATTCTATACTTATCGTGTAATTATTCATTGTAATCTACAATTTGTTATTTCTTCTTGAAACTCGAGACGACACAGAAGCAGTGATCAAAGTATGGTCAATGTGCCTCGATACGAAAAGAATATGGTCGAAGAATAATCAGTTATAGTTGGTTATATAATAATGAATCAGACAAAAATCTGTGGTCATCCCCTCTATAACCTCAGAGGTTTACATTCAATAATCTCGTTGCACTCCTGCAGCTTTTGTTCATTGACAATGCGTAACCGGGAACAAGGAAGGCATTTGATTTTCTATCCCCGTACCCGCGTTTCGAGTTAACGAAGTACCTCGTAGTATCGATAAAACCGTAGCCTGCCCTCGGGCATTCCTCCGTGTCTTTCAGCCGGTCCTCGCCTCTTGTTTATAAAACAAATGTCCGTGCAGTCGATAAAAGGCGAGCTCACGCATTTGCATTAACGGATCCCTCTCGGTGCCGGTGCCTGACTCATTCATACCGCTCGTACGACTCTGATCGATCTGTCAGTCGAGCGAGCGTGCTCTCTCCGGAAGGGTTGCACTCCGCTGCGACGCTTGGATCGCATTTGATTCTTCTGCTTCTTGTGCCTTTCTTAAGTGACAAAGCGTAGATGTAGAAGCGCAGCGTGCGCGATTTGCTTAAACGACATTTGGATTTCAATTTACTGAAAAGCTTCTTGTGCCTCTCTTAAGTGACAGAGCGTAGACGTTGAAACGTATTTGATCGAGGAGCTCCTCGTGCATTTTTTAAATGACAAAGCGTAGTTGTAGAAGCATAGTATACACGATTTGTGTAAACATCAAAATTTTAGTTGTCGGATAGGAAAATCGAGAGATCGGTTTCGAAAATCGTGGGTGCGATGGATATTGTAATGTATACAATCGAGCTGATTCATAAATAGAGGTAATAATATTATATTTGCGCGATTGAGTTTTCGATGTTAAGAGTATCTTTGATCGAGATTCGAAATAAAGTCCGTAAAAATTTTTTTAATTTGCGCTCCCACATATAGTTGATCAGATCAATGCGGTACCAATACTCGAAAGCAAAATGTCTATCTTTATTACTTTTATTTTAACATCGTAAAATACCCGTTTTTTTTGCAACTCACAAAGGGGGTTGAAAAAGTTCTATCGATATGAAGCGAAAAGCATCCAGCGCCAAAATGGTTATTGCGAGTAACGATGGTAAGTTATTTGCGTAACAATAATCGATTTCTCTTAATTCGCGTAATTCTTCACGTTCACTTTTAACGCATATTTGTTTGATTTATAGTCTATTCACTTCTCAGAATATAAGAAGTCAAAAGGCAACTTTGTCTAGCTACTCAATTAGATGGTTCCATACGCGAATTCCACTTTCGGCGATAGTCAAATGTATACAAATTTGAAAGTTGACTTAGCGATCTGTAAGTCAGTCAGGGCGCGACTATTGATTAATCACGTATGGCGTATCAATGAAATTCTCAAGTAATGATTACAGTTAAATTCGCATCAACAAATAATAACTTCTGCCGAAGCCGCGTATCTACTATGTATAGGGGTAAATAAAGAGCTCGTTTATTTCAAAACAAATCTATGTCATCGAGGGCATAAACGCGACGTAGTACGTTGCAGCTTATCAGAAACGGATATCCTTAGTAAAATATCAACAAAACACAGATCCATTGCCACATTTGATGATTCAGGGCGCAACTATATTGACGAAAGTGGTTGTGGTTTTTTTTCTAACCGATATTCGGCCTTCCGCATAATGACGACGTATGCGTACATATCTTTCCGGCCAAAACCAGGAGAAATTATTTATATATATTTATGTATGTATGTATAAATAATTTCCGCTGGTACGTACTGTCCAAGAAGAAACAGGCGCAAGCAATTGTGCAATGCTTTACCTTGATCTGACTCTTATTAACTGGAACTACTACCAATAGGAGAGATGTGGAATTTATACGCTTCATTGATTTATTTTCACATATTTTAATTTATGGCTTTTTGACTTTTATGGTTTTTACGAGAACAATAGAGATCAATTGAATTATTACGAGGCAAAACTTTCTCTCGAAGCTTGATATTTGTTTATCAAGAAACGATAAATGTTAATTAATATTCAATTTTATCGACGTGTGACCAGGAATAATTAATTCGATTGATGGGGCCACGAGCAATCATTGTAATGCGTTGTATTTGACGTAGGAACAGAAAAATAAAAAATTAATTTTAATTAGCATATATAATTCTGAGGATTCTTGGGCTTATGTGTCAATCACTTTTCTGATTCATAAATTAACAAAGGATATCGTAGATCAAATACTATAAATCTACAGACAATGCCTATGATTATTTTAATGAAAAATTAGTATAATGCAATTAGTATACTAATCAAATCGTAGATACATATATCATTTTACTCCCAGATAAACATAAAAATAATTCAATCATGTTTAACTGGGTTCAAAGTATATCAGGCAATAGCATGAAAAACTAAAAGCAATGATCTACTACGAACACTAATTATTACCATATAATCATTATTTATTGATCGAATAGAAAGTATTAAATGCGAGAGGGAAAGTTTATAGACGTTTATTTATCATTAAACGATACGGCGGCATATAAATTATTCTTGCCAGTGTAATTCAAGATTAAAAATCAAACGTAACAAGGTGTTATCTGTGATAAATATTGCCGACCCCATGTATGGTTTAGATACCGTAGTTCTTAAAATATTTGCACAGCATGTGCTGTAGCACCGTACACCATTGATAAATGAGTCGAAATAAAAATCAGCTTTATTGATACTCTGGAATCATTGCGAAATAATCGTTGCACATTATGAATCACAGTTCTTGCAACGGTCTCGTACATTTTCGCTTTACATATACATTTATTCATATTATAGAATTACTTTTTTCCTCCTAGATCGATTAAATTATTACTGAATGATTTAAAAAGCCTATGGTGAAATTCTTTTTAACGCGTTGACCTGTTATAGACAGTGATTTATACCGGTGTATTATATTTATCATCGCTGATTATTTATCGACTCTGCCTTTATACACTTTTTTAATATGATAGGCTATCATAGGTGTGTAGGTATATGAACAGTAATTGCAAAAAAAACTCTATATTTGTATATAGGTATAGTAGCAAAAAACTTTTTACAAGTTTGACGCGTGGCAGAATCTTTAAATTCGTATCTGTACTACAGCATAGGTACATATACGATAAGTGACATTTTATATATATTCTACGAAATTTATTGTACTTCCAAATAATCTGTAGTGCAATCGAAAGTAAACAATTCCGCATACAGCTTATAACATATTGCACTTTATTACAGGTGATAGCACACGATGCTTTCGTACAGAGTCCGATAGGACGCGAGAGAAGGCCAAGGAAATTTTGCAGAACAGTATTTATTCCCAGATCCTGATTTATCCGTCGTTTACGAAATTGGACGTTTCCAAAGGATACGCAAAAAACATGTCTCGAGTTCCTCTCATCGTTCCCGAGAAGAATTCCTCGGAGACTAATCCACGAAACATGGTGATGCTCGAGGTACGACATTATTCTTTAAATATTTGCACGAAGTATATACGTCTCGCTTTCACGTAGAATGTGCATGGACAATGATCGCTGCGATTTTTTTTCTACACATCACAAACAATTTCACTATAATTTCTAAAATTACTTATAAATGAATAAGATCAACAAGGTTTAGATAAGAATTGCGCGGAATAATAAATATAATGTCTACACAAATATTAATTCGAGCGTTGTCAACATTGCTCGCGTTGGCAACATTTGCTGAATAGTAACGTTAGTTGTCAGTAAATATGTTTGTCGGCTGCTTGTAATATACTCAAAAATAATTAAAGCTTAACGTCAACATAATTATCTACCGTGTGTTTAGAAAAGAAAAAAACATTCTGTCTAAATTCCTTGATACAAGTAAAAAGCCACACTTTTTGAAAATTATAATTCATCAAAAAATAGATACTACAAGTTCTAAATTATCTATTGTTTATGCTTCCTTTCTCCAAAAAATTCTAATTTCGTGCAAATATTAAAACTAATCCATAGCCATAATTTCAAGTTACAAAAAGTATACAGGTTGTGAAGTATTTATAAAGACATATTCATCAATCCGATTTATTCAGACACATCGGTATTTAGAGAAGAATTGATATTTCAATGAACAAAACGATCAACTTGAGAGAGATACACGATATAGTCTGAAATAAAATATCATTAAGTCGGTTAGGACAAAAAGGACCTACATTATTTATCGAGTGATATTCAATTAATAAGTGAATCATTATTTTTCACGGGTAAACCTTTTGACCTCTTGACGCATTTTTCTCAAATACACGATTCTTCCAATATGCACCTTTTTCGTTTGAACCAATTCAGTTACAACGTATCCTTACAAGAATGCTTTTATTCGGTATGCACAAAAATAGGTAGGTTTGCCCGGCGACACGTGGAGGTACTGCGTAGAAAGGGAAAGATTAGCCGAGAGATCGGAGTGGTTCCGTGCCATGCTCGTTGGTCCACTTGCACCTGCACCCAGCGACCCCCCACCCCTGGTTGAGCTCCAACACGTGGAGAAACGCGCCTTCGACCACCTTCTTAGGTATGAAGTTTCGATACAATATTAGCACTAGTATCAAAAAACATACCGTAATAATAAATATCAAATAAATGCCAACAATTGTACAAACCTACATGCATACGCATTACACCGGCTAGAACAGATGCTTTAAGGGGTTTATTATTAATTCGACGTTCACAGTAATTACAAAGATGCGCGATAAGGATTTGACACCGATAAAGAGTACGTTGTAGTGCGTTTTACTCTACTGATAACTCCTTCGTTAATTCTTTATAATGTGCGCCTTCAATAAATATCTTCGATTGTCCAGCGAGTACTGTGGAGTATATTTTAAATATAAAATGCACTGAGAACTGGTTGGCTCGGAGGATACAAAATGTGTTAAACCGAAGGGTTACAAATTTTAAGTTTTAATAATAAATAAATCGAAGGGTTTAATTTCAAATTAAAAAAAATTTATCTTCAAGTCTTGGACGTTGAATCATACCTACCTTCTTGTTCTTATTAAATGTAATTGTTCGGTGCCTTGTAGGAACTAAGACGGTACCTTATGAATAATACCTTACGGAATATCGCCGTTTCTTTTAGCGCGATAAGAAAGCGCGCAGTTACTTCTTTCGACCGTTGGAAATCATCAACCGTAGAACGAGAGGGTCGAACTCAAAGCGAAAGGTCAGGCGTGGAGTTTGAAATTTGCGACGTGTAAGACCGTGCCCCATACTGAAATCTCGATTACAATGAGGGCAGTCCAGCCGCAACTCGATGACGTGTGTCAGCGTACAGTAGAGGGCAAAAACGTTTGACAAACTCGCTTGTCCAGCGCACATTATGGAGAGAAACGACGATCTTATTATTATTATACCACTTATTATATATATATATATATATATATATATATATATATATATAAGAATGTATTAAATATTTTTTATACGCTGAACATGCGCCTGGTAGAAGCGTCGAATCGTATCAACTGTTTCCTTTTTCATTTGAAACGAGATCTGTCAAGCCGCATCATGATTCTGGACAGATGCGAGGTACTCACAGTGGAATTGATCGATATTCTGGGCGTAATCTCATACTCATGCATCGTATTTTTAATGATTTTCGTGTTGTGGAAACAAAATTCAATTACCGCTACAGCTGTTAATCTTTCTGTTGCGAACAGTCGATGTCAAAAACATGCTTCTGATTGACCGACCGTTTGCGTTAACCCTCATACTCATTAAGTATGTTCAATAGTCAATAGTATCTAAATTACCGATCGGCTTAAACTGTATATGATAGATGTTACAAATAAGATTGCGAATCATGTCTGTAGATATTGAATCTTTAATTCGCCTTTTTAGAAAACAGATTATCTACATTATATATGTACCTATATTCAAATACCGATTAAAATCGAATTCTTCTTTATTGTTCTTCTACAATGTACTTCTATCGCGCTGCAAAATCCAATCTCAGGAGCTTTTATTATTACATCAAGTTGTCCGCACAATACCTCGCTGATGTAAACAATCAGATTACAGTTCCTACTTCTAAAAAGGTGCAGAAAGTGTTAAAATTGTAGTAACCGAATCTTGTCGATAATCCGGCAGATGTTCGCGGCATCGACCTTTTCGTTTTTGTCGCGCTGAAACTCGACATTTTCGCGCAGATATCTCCACGACGAGCCGATCAATTTCCAATCCGTGTCGACGGCTAGAGCCACCCTCGACGCGGCTCACCAGTACCTCTGTCCGGAACTGGCGCGGCTGGTCGTCCAGTTCATCGAAAACAACCTTAACGTGAACACGGTCCTCGAGGTCTACCAGGGTTTGAGTCTCTATGCCAATTATCCTATTTCCGGCCTGGCAAGGTCATCCAACACCCCAACGGCACCGCCATCCCCAGGAGACGACGCTGGTGAAATTTGTGAGTAGTTCCTTCTCGAGAATAAATACTCATAAGAGTGTCCTTGACAGATCAATTTTCGAGAACGTCCTTGATGGAATTAACTCGTAATTCTGGGATATTATTGATCCAACTAATACATACATTAGACCATGTTCTTGAAACGATTAATCCGCAAAAGGATCTTTCACATATCTTTGAACCTACTAACGATAATACTTCATGGCCGATTAATCCATAAATTTTACAATATCACTGATCCAATCAAGCCGCAAATGCATATCCTTTCTTAATCGATTACGAGATATCCTTCGTCACGATCAAATTAGGACTTTTCAACCATTTTAGTCATTTTCATATTCACGTGGCTCCTCCTGAGCATAAACATTTCATCCAAAAGACCATATAACGAACATCGATGTTAACACCTTCCTTCCAACGCTTTCGTATTCTAATAAAGATGATCATCCTTAACACAGCCGCGGCCTGCACGAGGCTTCTTCTGAGCTGTTTATCCGTTATCGACGGCAATCCAGCGGCCGTGTTCTGCCAGGAGCGATTCGAGGAGCTCAGCGCCGGGGAAGTGGCGGAATTGGCGCGTCGCGAGACTCTACGGTTACCAGGAGAGTCGATCCTCTTCGCGGCCCTCGAAAGGTGGGCCGCTGCTGCCTGCAGGAGCAACGGAGTCGAGCCTTCGGCCTGCAACAAGAGGGCCGCCTTGCCTGACGAGGTTTGGTACAGTGTTCGATACTTGCTGATGACCGACAGGGAGTTCATAGCCGGGCCAATGGCCAGTGGCATCCTCTCGAGCGAGGAATCGGCGTTCATCGTCGCCAGAATCCTGGGCCACCATGAGGAATCGAACAACGAGGATGAGGTGAGTCTCTCGTTCGTTAGCCGCTTGTCTGCTGTGCAGATGTGTGCCGGTGATTCTGGAAGTGGCCTGAGTCGTATTTCTTTCTAAACGCTAATCGATATCGAGCACACATTTCGTACGCGTTTAGTCGATTCTTCATCTGGTTTCTTAGAGTTAGAGTGTGGTCGACGAAAATCGACACAGAGTCCGGAAATTAAATACTTTTGGTCACGATTGCGTGGTCCGATAAATAAAAGGAGGAAATTATTGATTAATTGAATCATAATATTAATAAAAATGGAAATGGAATAAAATGGTGAGAGACCATGCAAGGGATAAGGTGTAGGAAAAAATTAGACCATTGGACTTTTTATATTTCTTTTATTCTAAAAATGGTTTTACGTTATTGTTATCTACATGGATAGAACGTGAAATATGAGATAAGTACACTTGTTTGGATTACGGACTTAGACCACTTTTATAATTGCTGGCACGTATAATTCGCGACCTCCGGAAATGTATTACCGATTTTAGTGAAAAGGTTCATTGAGTAATTGCTAGAAGTGATTTACTTTGAATATTTAGGATAAAACTTAACGCGAATGCTTTTCGTCTATACACGTACGTGTTTTGTGTAGTTTGGTTTCTGTTTTCAATGCCGTGAGAGGGAGAGCAGTATTCTTGTATTTATTGTACGATTATTAATAACAGGGATATTTATATTTTGTGATTTGTCTATATGTGTATAAATTTTAAAGTAGTTTTTCTTAGTCGATTGTCGAAGGAGCTATTACTTGTATTGATTTTTCGAAAGCTCGTAGTATATATCGAATGGAACACCACGGAGATGTACGATCAAAATTCCAACTCCGAATACAACGGCCTACCTTGAATTCTACATCAATAATAATCATCATAAATTCGTCATAGATATCATCTTAATTCTAATCCCATGGTGTATAAACCGTTTCGAGAAAAGCGTATATTAAAGTTTACACAAAGACATCGTCTGTTTGTCTGATCAACAAAAGACTTTAGAACTTATCGATGTGGTAGACTTATTGATTTTAGAAAAAAACTTGAATTAGCCGTTTAGTATATACATTTCTATTACATTCTCTACGTTGCAAAAGAAGCTATCACTTTCATTGAGCATCATACCTCGCGATGCGATCAAGGACTTTTTGGGATTAGACATTCTGGGAATCCTAAACAATACCTATTCCCCCTAGAAACGAGAAACAAGGTTTATTCACGCTATCGGGCAGCGTGATTTTATCTTCCGCACTTTATCTCTCCCACGCCAAGCCTAATTCCGTTAACGCTTATCGGCCAATCAATCCTGCTCTTCATTGAACTCAGAATGTCCCCCACAAGCTAAGCCTTCGCACGTTCACTATGTGAGGAAAAATTCCTAACCAAAGCCCAAAACGTTCTCTCGCTTGATCTCCTTTAACGGTGTAGAAAATCGGTATATTTCTCGCGAGTCAAAAAAAAAAAAAAAGAAAGAACGTTGTGTCGAAAGTAGACTCGATCTCTGGGAGATAAAGTGATGAGGCCAATGGCGCGTAGGCAGAGAGTTAGGGAGTCGAGGAGAGGAAATTCGGAGAATGAAGTGCGCGATTCGTCGTTTTGCATGTCGCAGGCACAAGAATCCGGCGTCGGTCCTTTGGCCAGGCTGTCGAACACGCCGAGGCTCGGTCACAAGACGCAGGAGGATCAAGGCTGGAAGATGTCGAAGCCAGGGAAGAAGGAGCGGCAGGATAACAGGAAGAATAGAAGGAAGGAGTGCGCGAATCAAGGACAGAGGACCTGCGCTAGAATCGGTAATTGTCTGGTGCGGGTGCTCGCGTGCGTCTTCGATTAGGCGGACAGAAGGGGGGAGCGGAATGGCCAGGGAAGCGGAAGCGGCTGAAGGAAGAGGAAAAAGTAACGGTGAGAAAAGCGCCAAGGAATTACGGTGGACGCGATTGCCCGCTGAAAGTACTGTTCTGCGGTTTCGATGAAGCAATCCAAAAGAAGAAGGAAAAGCGGTGGATAAAAAGCAACGAAGGATGAACGCGGGAAATTAGGGAGATGGAACAAGAGAGGACAGAAAACGTTGAAACCAGCGCGAAATCATCAGAATCGATGATTGCGCGGTAGAGGTGCTGATCTACATTTCTAACTGAATACTTTCAGTGAAGAAAAAAACAATTGGAAAGAACAACGAGGTAATGAGGAAATAAATATCAGAGAATTTGTACTGGTTTTTGACTAAATAAATCGTGAAGAAAGAAAGAAATAGGGAGGATATGAAGCAACGAGCTGATAAAAAAGAAATAAACAGACAAAAAGTAAATGGAAAGTACGAAAGTTAGAACAAGAAAGTCAAGTACTTGATCCGCGAGTTCACATACATGTTCTCGATCGAGCAATCTCAAAGGACAATAGCGAAAGAGGAACGAATAAAGGAATAGCTTCCAAAGAATAAATACAAGGAATAGTGGAAAAGAACCAACGTAGAATCAAATCAACTATCGTCTAACCCAAATATATACCTATTTTCTGCATGAAGCGATCTCAAAGAGGAACGAGGGACAATTATTGAAAGCAGAAAGAAGAATAAGAAGGAACGCCTAAATTCTCAAATATACCACCGAGTATTTTTGTCCTTCCGGGATCCTTTCGGGAAATCTTGCCATCTGTGTAAGTAAACTTCCGTTTAATTCTTCTACCGCAAGTAAATTGATTGTCTGTAAAGTGACCAAAAACCTCTCTTATTTATTTGGAATACTGGATACTGAGATATTTTTGATGATTCACAGAAGTATCATTGTTCACCACTATCTTGAATGTTTTCTCGAATTTTTCTCACATGTTTTACACACGATTTAATTATGAATGATCACACGGATCAGAATCATTATTTGTTTCGAGTCTGCTCACCGACATTAAGCCTTAGAGTATTGTGCGATATTATAGTACTTTCCAGCTAGGCCGTTATTTCCATTATTATTATATGCCATTATTAGTTCTAAGCAATAATTTTGGATGACGACGATGCTACATTGGCTGTTCTTTTAATCTTCCATAGAAAGGCTACTGGCTTTCGCGTGTACTTTGAGCAGAATTGTCTTCACCTCTTTTTACCCGTGCGTGTACTATCCAAAGAACAGTTTGACGACATTATCGGGCACGAATGCCAAGGAAATTAACTTTGCATTTAAGCGATACTGCCATTCGTCAATGTTGCCTAGAGATTGGGACTGTGCGGAAACCATAGTCTTTAAATACACCATACGCGATTGCATTGTTGTATATGACAACGTTTATGTTTATACTACGCTTATCTGTTTATATTTATGTTTACACTGTACTGATTTTATTTATTTCTAGTTTACCGCATGTAAATATGAGAAATGCCATAACGCAATCAGGTATTACTTTATATTATTATAGCAATGCGCGTGTTACGAATGAACCGTGTATTCACCTCAGCCAAAGGATTAAAGGTACGAAGAATCGACGAAGAAAAAGTCTGTATGATCTTATCGGTCAACATTATTGCATGTTGTTCCATCTACGAAAAATCTAACTAAAAAAAGATTATAAAATATCAGTGACAACATTTTTGCCGAAAGTACGTAATCTTCTTCGATGGTTAAACTTTTTTGTTGTGAACAGATGTAACGTATTTTTTATCGCATATTACCCGTGAATTTACACATTAGGATCATTATGAACTATATGTAATTAGGACGATTGCAAATTACGTGCAAGTCAAACTTCGAAGATATATTAACCAAAATTAGTCCTATCATAGGACAGACATAATTAAATGGAGAAAATTTGTCTACCTTTAAACAAACGAACCCTTTTCGATACACATTTTGGAATAGATGACCTACTGTACAGATTCGGCCTTTTGTCGATTATTACTTTATTTTTTTAAGTATTTTGTATAAACTTGGCTACTACATTATATGTGACACATGGTTCCACGATTCTTCCAGGTTTGATAGATCTTTTGTATAAGGATCATTTACATTTATTAGTTTACAATGCAACCAAGAAACATAAAAGGGAATGAAAAGATCGCGCCGATTACGATGAAGTTGCGTGTCAGGAGTTTGAAGTTTTCAGCCACCTTTCAGACTTTTGATAATCTTATCGAACAATCGGATTGCAATGAATGCATCTGATTTAATGCAGCCATATTGGAAGTTTTGAACCAATACGTATTATTTGGCATGCTATTTTACCTATTATAACGGCCAAAAGTGGGTACCACCATATGTTTGTGTGTGTATGTGCGGAAGAAGAGTGCAGATGATGAATTAAAAACGCAGACCGCTTGCGTAAAATTTTATACACGAAAATATTTTTCGAATTTCTCTTTTCCGGTCTTTTGCATCATATATTCTTTCAAGAAACATGTGTTTGTTTATAAAAACATATGCATTCAATTCATACAGAATTGATCAGAAATTGACGTCAGTGTTGAACGTACTATTGTTACGCGTTATCTACGGTGTTCGATATTTTTGTTATGTACCAAATCATCGTTCAAATTATAACAAATTTTAAATTGTGAGTTAAAATATAATTCGTATGAATGAGTGATGTGTGAGGATGGTCTACACTTCTGAGTGTCTACATTCAAGTATGATGTATGTAGACCTCGACAATTACATCGTGTACATACACGATTATCCTACCTTTATACGCTTGATTAATTATTTACAAACTATATAGCGGGTGCTTTGGTTTGCAACAAACCACAAAGATCAAACGTTTACACGAATGCTCGTGATCTCGCCAAACGCGTTAAATCCAAATTAACTTACACGAATCTTGCATAGCTAAATTTGAATTTCTAAATATTATTTTGCTTATTTTGTTTTATTATAACATTCTTACAGGTCGCGAGAAAAATAATTTCCACAGGAATCGAAGGGAGACGTAAAATTTGGATTCAGCGCTTATCATTCGTGTACGCTTGTTGTTCTTTTGTAAAATTTTACAACGTTACTTGCAATTTATTGGAATCTGTTGTGTACCTATACACATTTATCGTTAGAATTATATTCGGTCATCAGTTGACTTCATGTTGCTGTTTGCCACGTTAAATTTGATGCGTTGAAACATAAGTTATGCTCGAATTGCGTTGCGATTCCGCGTCGTGCTAATGAGTACTGCTAGTTATATAGCCGTTAATTATTATTTATAAACTGCTCAGTTATATATCATCGAGAATCTTTGGTACATTGCTCGCATCGCCGGTCGAGGACCATCGCCGGAAAAAAATTCCTTCCTGAATAGTGCGTGTCGATTCACAAGGAATGAAAATATTGGACACAAAGCAGAACAGTATTGAAAGTTTTTTCAATAATTCCGTATTAACGACTTTCATAGATCGAAATGTATTCTTAATCAATGTGAAGTGAGAACGAGGCTTGTGAATTATAATATAGTGCGAATAAAAAGTGTATAACCAACCTGATAATGTATCTGTCTATCATTTACGAAACCTTACTAAAATCTGGAGATTGAGTCCAACCCAAATGTAATTTATTTCAAGATAATGTATTTTAGATTTCTACTAGTTGTTCATATTTATAAGTTTTAAATTATTTACTTTTTTCCGATATCTTATATCTACCTCTATTAAAACCAAATATGGTATAATAATAAAAAAGATTTTTATTTGATTCAAGTCGAGATATAATAATTGAAGACCACTGAAGTAATGGTAAGAAATGTTAGATAATAAGAAAATTGAGTGATAAGCATGCTGGAGAATATTTAACGGATACGCTAGAATATTTTTTAGGCAGTTCTTCCGATACTTTATGCATTAGAGAAAGAAAGCAATACTATGGAAGCGACTTAAACCCATCACTACTTTCCGTATACCGCGCGTAAATTGCGAGCAAAAGATCTATATACATAGTAAACGCGGTGTCCAAAAGATGGCTGCGTCCGTAGGTGGATATCACTTAACGACTCGATCAAGTTACTTCAAAGTTATCTACGTTCTTTGAACACGTATCGCAGTGATTCAAAGCTATAATCAAGAACCGTGACACATCGCAAATGTTAATCGTTTACCGAGCCTGGAATACCAAGCGTATCAGGGCAGTAACTAAGGACAACTTAACCTATACGACAATACGGTAAATGGAGCATCAATTTCAAACCGTGACTTTTTTATCTTATTATTTTGGTACCACGCATCACCCAATTCGTTGAGAAGTCGAATTAATGCGATATTGGACCACGATCAAAGTCATGTACACGTCGAACGAGTTCGTTTTGCACGGTGGTGACACCGCATTTGCAAATAGACAGAAGGTATTGTTCGACAAACTGTCAGTAGCAGAGAAGGAGCACAGGGACAAAAATACTACGGCGCGTGGATCTGATCCTGATGCAAGTATGGAGATCGAGAAAACTAGTACGCTTGAACCACCACCAAAAGTAGGCCATAAACGCAAGAATGAGACCAGGGGATATCGTGGAAAAGAGAGTATCTTCAAACGGCCAGAAGGACCTGCACCTAGAGCATGCATGAGAAATGTACCAGACTATCACAAAAATCCACATAAGTGGGTGAAATATAGTTTAGGTGATGTGCCCAACGAGGATATGACGGAGCGTGGTAACACCCAGGCTGCTTTGTCTTTCTTGAAAGAGTTGAAAACAAGAAGGTTACAGAGAGCAGAGGATGGCGAGCATAAGATGGACATTGAGGATGTGGAATTGGATGGGCGGCAGAATGAAAGCAAGATAACGTTTAAGTCGAAAAAGATTAAGACAAATTCACAAATTGAATTCAGAAAGCGTGACACGCCTATGGCTGAAAGTTCGTCTGTGATAGTCGACAGTAATGATAAACCGGTGTTCAGAAGCAGCAAGATTATAATGCCTGAGTACATAGTCGGACAAAAGCAGAAAAAGAAAAAGAAAGAGAAACCAATAATAAAAATAGATCGTTCTAAGCAGCTTAAATTGGATCATTTGCAAGAGCCTGACGAGGAGGAAGATTGAACAGCTAAGAGATGTATGTTCCTCTGGAACAATTTGTTGTCAAAAATCGAAAGTGTAACATATCGTTCTGTTATGTTGCAGTTACAAAATCTACATATATAGATTATCGATAACGCCATTACTTTTAGTCTGCAAATATAACGAGGAATAACAAAGTTCCTTTATCAAAAAAAATATCTATGTACAATATCCAAAGCAATTAAACTATACATTGTAATATAGTCTTAGATGCTATATTTGATATTAAACCAATGGTTATACACAAAAAGAGAGCTCAAAGAATTCAATTTAAAATAAGACTGTGCTAATGAAAATACTAGCCACTTTCAGAAATTCTATTCTCTTGATTTCACACATGTAAATGAATAAGAAATCAAACTATTTCCACAAAACCTATACATTTGCAGAATATAATCCATATCTGTCATTCCATAATTGAAATGGCTAATCTTGGATTTCTGCGCTTAAGGCAGATGCTGATAATTTATATGGTTCAAAGTTCAATAGACTACACAATATAGTAAAGAGAAAATGGAACTTAAGTAAGAGGGACACAACCACAAATTTCAGCCACCATCTCTTTTTTCAGTTAAAGTATACAGAATAAACGTTGTGAAGAAAAGGCCACCTTAAGTATAAACCTCTTCTTAGGCTAAATCTTGTAGAAAATAAATTGAGGTATTTAGCGTAAAAGTATACTCTTTTTTGTACACGAAGTTTTATTGTAAAAACTGAAAACGTTTAACAATTCATCTGTACATTTTCCGATAAAACAAGGGCGCAGAGAAAACGACGAAAAATACTTTTGTGTTTGTGTGAGACAAATGTCCGATAAGTTAATCGACGTTTCACGAGCATTCGAAATTTCCCGCTCAAATAGAGAGAACATCCGCAGGCGGCGATACGTTCTTTTCCTGTCGGCTCATGTAGCTGCATTCAAAACACACTGAATGCTCGGATAATTTTAGAGCTTTGTAAGCCGGTGACGTACATCGGTGAGCGCATCAGGTACCGTTGGACTTTGGTAAGTTTCATAATAGACCGAGAAAATAACCGTAATCACGTGAATCGTTTAGAAAAAGCTTTCTTATTGAATCTGGTGGGGGGGTAATTTATAACCTGTACGCACACAAGTCCGTCGGTATTTCAAAATGGCGTGTCATCGATGATGAACGGGGAGCGCAGGTGAATCCTCTGATCGGCGTACGTGCCAAATACGTCGTTCGCGTGGCTATATCTCGTACACCGCGCACCTCTCGTCGGGATCGTAGCGGGGTTATGACACCGTTCCCGTGCATGTCACCGTAGGAAATCTAGTAGATACACGCACGTAGTGCGATACGGATTTAATAATGCAGGAAATCATATTGGCAGCGTTCTCTATATTCTCGAGTCTACTCATAGTGTTCGGCCTTGTGCTGCTCGGTAAGGACGATGGGTAACGTTATAGCAATTAAGATGTAGCTACGTTATGCCATTATCTTGATCCGACAGATCGCGACGTAGCTTTCGCAATCTGCTGGCGAACTTCTTCGATACGTACATTAACCTATGACATCACGTGTGTCGAGTTTGTCGTCGGTGTGTTTGGGACAAAAATTATAGCAATTCCTTGTATCTAGAGTGTCGTACATGATCGAATTGATTTAGCCTCTTAACCAGGACATTCATGCACAATGTGAAGTTGACGTCTATGAAGCATAGCTCTTTAGATAAAGAAATTATGCATAGAGTGCTATACATAGAAATATATTTTGTTGTGGAAGCAGAAAAATAGTACCATTCGATCTTTGTAAGTGTTATTGAGATCTATGATAATGACTGACCATTGAAAAATGGTAAGGTCAATTGACTACTCTGGATAACAGGCTGAATATTGTATGTTATGTTGTTTCCTATTTTATAATTGTGTTTTTCAAGAAATAACATTTATAATGTCGAGCAATCAGTTTTGTGCTTCATGTTCGGGTCGTCATAAATATGTTTGCACATTTTTCCACAGGTTGGTATTTAGTTTGGAAGTTCTTCCTTTCGCGGTTCCGTTTTGTGCGAGAACTGCTGGGTGGTATGAGCGAATCTTCCTCGGTAAATGATTTAAAGAACGGCCGATCGCGTATGAAGAAAATCCGTCGTGATTAAGGCGCAATCATAGTATCCATAAGGGTGAAGGATAACTAACACAGGACGTCCAGAGTGAGAAAAGAAAGAAGGTTGTGCAGAAGCAAAGTATTCTATCGAGAAGAGTTCTAAAGCATCTAACTCAACAAGATGTCTATAAACATACGCTGTGCGAATACAGATGATTTGTTGAATATACAGCACTGTAACCTGCAGTGCTTACCCGAGAATTACCAAATGAAATATTATCTATATCATGCTCTGTCTTGGCCTCAACTGAGCTACGTAGCAGAGGATGAAAAGGGTAGGATAGTGGGTTACGTGCTAGCCAAGATGGAAGAGGATTGCGACGACAATCCACACGGCCACATTACCAGCTTGGCAGTAAAACGTTCTCACAGAAGGCTCGGTATTGCCCAGAAACTAATGAACCAGGCCTCCAGAGCGATGGTGCAATGTTTTGGAGCGAAGTATGTCTCTCTACACGTGCGCAGGAGTAATCGTGCGGCTTTGAATCTGTACACAAGTAGTTTGCAATTCGAAGTATCCGAGGTGGAACCTAAATATTATGCGGATGGAGAGGATGCTTATGCCATGAAGAGAGATCTCAGTAGCTTCCATCCGGAGAAAAACGCTGCCAAAGATAAGACAAATAAAGATGGCAATGCGCACACGTATACAGGAAGATGCTGTGATCATTCTTAGTAAAATTTGTATCAACAGTGATTGAGTACCAATTGATTTCTTGAATTGTCACTTCTGTGCTATCCAGTCCTACCACATTTTCACGCACTGTCCATAACCTGTGACTATGGATAGCGGGTGAACGCTTGAAGATTGAGTATTTTGACGCAATGCTAGACCTACTGGACATAACATGAACTTCTAGGGATACCGAACGTATTCCTGCGCTTTCAGAGCCTTACCTGTGACGGGGCAAAAATGTTTTATATATTATTACAAAGATGTTGTTAACAGTAATGCAGGGAGCGCAAGGGAGGTCCTTTGTATGTACCATGGCTAAATTTTGTTTACAATATCTGCTAAAGTGGATATTGCGTAAGATTGGCTGGCCCTGCAAAATTGTTTAAGGCCCATGGATTTTAATATAATAAATAAATGGATTTGGAAACACATCTCGTCTCTCAGATATTACCTTCAGTTAATCTTTATTGAACCATCGAAACTATAATACACAAGTAACGCGCCGACATATAAAATGATCACTCAGTTTTCGTCAAGCGAATAGTCACCAGCCTGTCGGTCAACTTCGAAATAGGACTCGCCGAATATAATCGCGATAAAAATCCATCGCGAGTGCACGCTTTTCTCGGGAATCATTCTTGTTATCGTGCCAGCATTAGCAGCCATCACCTCTCGCAGGTGCTACCTGCGTGAGTATAGTCTAATTCCTAAGAATCAGATTCGACATTGCACGACTTCCGAACATACTTTGTTTCTCATCTCTCCTCTTGCGCCGATATATCGCTAAATTCGTGTATACATACTCCATTTGCAGTAAGAATAATTTTATATATATACACAATAAACGCTCTTAGATTAACGCACTCGATTCAGCTTGGAGGACTTGTCAATTCAATAATCGCAAGGATACATCCGCCGTTTCGCGAATTAATCGCCGATTTACACTACAATGAAATTACAGAAATATAGATCGAAGCAAAACGCATGATTAACCCTTAAAAATTCGCACAGTGTGTATACAGCATCTCACTATTATTTAGGAAAAATACATATGGCAAATGGTTCGAATTTCGGTATTTTTCAAAAACACGTTAAGCTCTGCATTGAGGCAGATGTACAGAGATCAGTCTCCTTAGACTTTGCGTAGACGAAGGCCGCGTAGAAAAGTAAATCTGATGTTTATATTATTAATTATTAATTAGCGCTGCCGAAATTATTAACAACAATTACTAATATCAGAATATATCCCTCGATTCTCTAAGGATTATGCGTGATAGCATTGAAATAAAGCGATCGATATATTGCCGAGAACAAAATATTCCGTCGTTTTACATCAAAACTATCGCAGTGTGTTGGGTTGGTTCCTACGCGGTCCTACGTTGATTATACGTTGTTGGACTTACAAAGTGGTCAGAAGACAACGCCATGTTTAATTTTACTGGTGAATGTCTTAGCATTTTGCAAAGAGAATTAAATTTATTACAAACTCTAATGATGATAAACTGATAAACCCCTAGTGTTGAATAATTTGTTAAAATTAAGCGTTTTCTAAGTGCATATGATGGTGAAGTTTAGTTACAAAACTTTGGTGTCAAAAAGGTTTGATTTAGATATCGAATAGTCAAAATGATTTGGGCAGTTTGCAAGCGAAAATTATACGACTTCGAGCACTTCAATAAATATAAATGTAAAAATAGATTCATTTCAATAGATATGAAATGTAAAAATCTAATATAGCTTGCATGCGAAAACATCATGTCAAAGATCGTGAACAAATTACATCCTTTTCGATTATCACGCTGAAACTTGAATGAAAAACAATTTGCTTTCACGAAAAACCCTCTTGTCATAGAAAGCAAAATCACTTTCGGTATTATACACACGATGTCAAGTTCCTCGACCTAATTTTTTCCTTCCCGAAGGGAATAAAAAGCTTCGCGTAAGAGGGTTAAGTATGACATTGAGAGTTTTTAAAGCTTTTATACGACCCTAACACGAAACCCTTCTATACCATGCTCCCACGAAACGTTAATAAAGGAGGGCCTTGCGTTTGTTTCAAGCACCGCTCAATAATTTCAAAGGGCGAATATTAAATGGACCAGCAGATGATCCCGCATCAAATTTTATCAACGAAATTAAATGAAAGGGGGGAGATATTAATATAATTTCCAATTTTACATTAAAATTCGACGTCTGAGTTGAAGATAGTTTCGATCGATATACTTTTACTGAGATCGAAAAGTACAGTCGCAACTTTACCTCAAACTTTACAGCGAAATAATGTCGATTCTCATTTCGAAGTACGACGATACCTTCTATTCCTCCAAGTATCGCGCGTCAAGTCAAATTATAAGAACAACGCGAAACGGCATGGCAAATGTGCAGGATTCTCGATTTACGTACAACCGCGCATACATAGGCGTTACCATTGGATATAAAAAAAAAAGTGGTCACTTAATATTACGACACGATGTCTAAGTATGATGATCCAACGAGAGTAATAAGCACCTATCATTTCGATTATGTATAAATTCTAAATATACAGTAACTCTATATAACTGCCTGGATGCATTATATTACAAGAACACTTCGCCAATAAATTATAATACAGGTCTCGTGATACGAGTTTCGTGTATATGCGCGATATGCTCGATTATATATAATATCTCTAAAAAATAATTGTATCAACTACCGTGTTAAACGTTCTAATACGAATGATCGCAGCAACGTGTCGCCATAACGCGAGCGTCACCTTGCGATGTACTTTGTAAAACCTAGAAGAGGCTGCCATTCGGAGAGGGAGAGATCGTTTCTCCGTGGGCCTTCGTGATCTTAAAGCTGCTGCAAAATGACCAGTTACATTTCAAGACGCGAAAGCAATTCTTAGTCCACTAATGAATTTCATTGTCTACTTGAAAAACGATCAGAGGCTACAGGAAATTTTCCGTGGTCCTCGTAGGGGTAGTACAGGAGTCTCCACGATGATTCTGCCGATTTCGTTATGGTTTACGTCTGTAACTGTTTGTGCTCGAACAATCGTATAAATCTCAGTGTATTTAGTCTTATAGAGACAACTTCAGATATCGGGAGTCTAGTAAAACTCGTTACATCGTTGTAGGATAAATAGTTACAGACTATTTATAGTATAGTGGTTACAGTACCACATAGTAAACTATATCGAAATCTGAGCGATCGTTTTGGGAAACAGCGTATGTACAAAGTACATACCCCAAGTTACACCCAGGTCACGCACTCGAAGGGTTTGTTTGTGATTCTTCGGTAGCGAGTGCTCAGGATAGAACGTACTTATTTGCGATAAATTCTTTACAAGAGTACACGCTTCGTGGGCTACGCCATAGTGTGCTATTTATACGGTCTATTGCAGTCTGTATATCGTCTGGCAAAGTTCATGGTTGTGATTTTAATTCAGTTTCTTTCGCTTCGATGGAAGTAAGAATTCTGAAGGTTTATATACCAAATTTCTGTATCCTATCGTGTAAGATAAATTCGTCCAACAAAGCATCGACAAAGCTTTTGCATATATTATACGCAAAAGTTCGGAGGTGATGGATGAGATTGAAAATTGATCTTCCTCGTGGAAACTTGGGCTTCAATCTATTGTGTCGTTGTAGTTTCACTTCCGAACGATGCTTTATTTATATAATGTACCGAATTTTTAAAGAACAACAATGTACAATTTGATCAAAATGAATCGTTCTTTCTTTATATCAAACATTTATCGTAAAAATGCTGGTTAAATATCAGGTGTACCGGTATGAAATGAGCGTTAAGATACAAATGTGTCGATAGGGAACATTTGTTGTGAACAAGCCTTTATTTTTTTTTGTTTGATTAGTATGACATCTGTCAAACATATTTACATCAAATTATTAAACAAACATATTTTTTCATCGTGTTAAAAATGTCGAATTTTTTACCAGAAAGTGATGATTTGCGGAAAGCATTAATTTTTTGTTTTCATTTGAAAAAAAGTGCTGCAGAGTCGCATCGAATGCTTGTCGAGGCATATGGTGATCATGCTCTATCAGAAGCAACATGCAAAAGATGGTTTCAACGGTTCGGAGATAATAATTTTGATGTGAGAAATGAAGAACGTGGAAGACCACCAAAAAAGTTTGAAGACGCCGAATTGCAAGCAATATTGGATGAAGATGATACTTTGAGTCAAAAGCAAATGACAGCAATGGTAAATGTTGCACGACAAATAATTTCTGACCGTTTAAGAGCTATGGGAAAGATCCAAATGTGTGGAAAATGAGTGCCACGTGAATCGAATGAAAGACAGATGGAAAACCGAAAAAACACTTGTGAAGTTTTGCTTCTAAGACACGAAAGAAAATCCGTTTTGCATCGAATTGTTACTGGCAACGAAAAATGGTTTTATTTTAGGACTCCTAAATGGAAAAAATCATGGATCAATCTGAGATAACCACCGACATCGACTGCAAAAGCAGATCGATTCGGCAAGAAGGCAATGCTCTGTATTTGGTGGGATCAGAAAGGTGTGGTGTATCATGAGCTTCTAAAACCTGGTGAAACTGTTAATACTAATCGCTACAGACAACAAATGATCAATGTGAACCATGCATTCATCGAAAAACTACCAGAATGGGCCAGAAGACACGGCAAAGTAATTTTGTTATACGACAATGCACCTGCACACAAAGCAAAACCAGTTCAGGATACAATCAAAGCACTTGACTGGGAGCTGCTACCTAATCCGCTGTATTCACCAGACTTGGCTCCTTCCGACTACCATCTGTTTTCATGGATGGAACACACTGAGCATTGGCTGAGCAGCACTTCGATTCCTACGAAGAAGTCGAAAATTGGGTGTCCGATTGGTTTGCTTCAAAAGACGAACATTTTTATTGGCATAGTATCCACAAATTGCCAGAAAGGTGGAAAAAATGTGTGGAAAGCAATGGTCGATACTTTGAATAAAATTTTTTTACTTTCCCATTCAAAATTGGTCTTTCATTTTCACAAAAAAATGCTCACTTCATATCTATACACCTGATAAATGCTCTGAAATGCACGATACATGATGATACTATCTGGATATTTAGCTCATGATTGGTTAATTAGTAATATCTTCGTTTAGTCAAAAGTAACCAAATGAATTGTGTAATTGTATCGAGAAATCTTCGTATCGTGAGGTATGCCTGTGTGCATAGTTCTTGAGTTCGAAGCATTGCTGAGTATAGTTTTTTTGCGCAACAAATGTAAAGTATATAGTTTCTCGGCATTGCTCGGTAAAATATGAAATACAAGTGTTTTAGTTTACTTACTTTAACAGGACGCTTTTTGTACGTTCATGGAGAAAGGAAAAGAGATCAAAGTGCCAGCGATCACGATGGATGACTTCGATGTCTTTGATTAATGCGTTTAAGCACTATATTCTTCAAGGCATAGTTATACCGTGGTATAATAAAATAAACGAGATGTTGTGTATCGCAGGATGTTATGTGTCGTGTTAGAAATTCAGGAAATCCCGTAATTGGTAGCGCTCTTTTGACATGAAATAAATAATAATCAATGAGCGATCGCTTACGATATCGATACCGGAATAAAATGCTCCATTGTCTTATGAAACGTTGAATGAAAAATTGTGCAATCTTATCGTAGCATCTGACGGAGAAATTTTTTAATCTCTCTGAAATCAACGCACAGCTGCAGTCTTTATCCTAAGACCAACGTATAAAAACCCTAGTAAGGTCGACGCTTCGAAAGACTTATAAATAAAACTCGAAGTGGTGGTTACAAATTTACCGCGTAAGTCGTATAGTTTTCAATTAACAGTAGTCTTCGTTGCTCCTGCGAGGAGAGCGCCTTGTACGCCGAACTTTTCTGGAAAATTCCGTAATCGTAGATCCGTTAACCGGGTCATCAACATTCAACTGTCCCTGGTGTGCGCTTTAGGTACATTCGCTGTACTGGAAGAGCCATAGAAAGGCCTGGGCGTCCAACAAAAGTCGTACCCCGGTGGTAAAAGTTTCGTATAAAATCGGTTTAAAGGTATCCTCTAAAAAAACAGTCATGTGTCGTTTAAGGAAACTCCGTGTGCGCTTAAGTAGCAACCAGTTCGGACGGTCGATCGCCAAGGCTCGAGCCCCCAGCCGTTTATTTCTGCACACTGATAATCGCAACGGATCGAAAGTAAACGCTCGAAACTCGAATCTCGATCCTCCAGCACCCTAGCACGTTCATCGTATAGTTGAAATTCACCGCGCACTTTGAAAAGTTTCTTCGCGCAAGATCCGACATCCGGATCCTTGTTCGACCAGATCAAAGGCCCAAAACGAGGAATTGGAAGGCTCCTAGTTGGAGTATCTCGAGATCGTGGATCTCGTTCTTCCACGTCTCTCGATCTATCCTGCTATACAGCTCGCTCGAGGTGAGGAAACGCAGGAGAAATCGATTCCTCCATTTCTAGAGCCAGTGTTTCGTACCTTAGGGTCTTAATCCTTCGAGACGAGAAACTATTTTCGTTGTTCGCGCTCACACGCACGCTGGCGAGGCTTGGGCCAGGAGCGTGGCCAAAAAAAGGATACAAATACGGGCAAGGCTGCCTTTTATACACTGCTAGTAATGATATACATATATGACAATACTAACACGCCCAGCTGGGAACGAGAATGGTGCGTCGTGCTCGAAGTGGATCTCACGATGATCGACCCTTTGCGTTCCACGTACTTTCTCGTTATCCAACGATATTCACCAGAAATCCGTGCATTTGTATGAAAAAGTCCGGTAACTCACGCTGGATCACCATCCTTATTAGTCTTCGTGTCATTATTAAGCGAATGGGAAAGTATCGTCGTTTTCTTCGTACAACGTTATCGTAGAAATTCGACAGAAAAATACCTTCCAATTTTCGACGTTCAAGTTGAAAATAAACGAACAATAATATTTTCCAATCCTCGTAATAACTGTTCGCGGATTATCGTTGTTTTCCATACCCGAACAACTGCGGAAATGGGAAATTCTTGCAAAGTCAATGATATAGTTCGATAAGAAAGACGATACTTGATGGTACATCCGTTATATATAAATATGAAAAATCAAGTTGTCACCGAAGATGCTTCATTGCCAATCGAGATAATATATTATGTAGAGCCTTTGGAGCGTAAAGGGCTAAAACAGGATCATCGAAAGCTTTAGGAAGGAACCTCCTCGAGCACGACACGCGCGCGCTATTATTTCGTTTTTTTTTAATTTCTTCCACACGTCTATCTAACGAACGACACGACTATATGCTTCCTATAAAAGGCTACAACGTTTATATTCTCGAGTACATTACAAAGACGTTCGTTCTGGCTCTCCTCCCTCTCTCTCTCCTTTAAGTCCTATACCTGTGCTTTGGCAGTAGCGTGTATCTGGCTAACGATAACACCCGTGGACACTTTACGAAGGCGAAGACCTGTGGAGCTTTTTGAACCGGATGGAAATATCGAACCGCGTAACAATCGTATTTTTTTTAATCGACATTTCGCCCAACCGACACAGAGTCGAAAGACAAACTCCTCTGATCTCATTTCTTCCCATCGTTTACCAACGGAACACGATTGTCATCAACCCCCATCCTTGTAAAACGAAAAGCTAGACCAAGAGATCAAAAAGTTCTTGCACATTACACCTATCGAAGCTGGCCATAAAAAAGGACAACCGCATTTATACAGCGTAAGAAACATGTTTGGTTGACGAGAATGCCCGCTATGGGCCCGTAGCGAATCCTGTCTTTCGACTTGCGGTATCTACTGGCGGCCCTCCATAGGTCCTACGAGCTTCTCATTGCCGTGGGCTTACCCGTAACACGTATCCGACGCATTCGAACAGCTCTTCCACGTTCCACGTTTCTAAAGTCTCCTTAACGATGCGTTAGATCGTGACGAGCCAAGGAACTGCACACGACTCTTCAACTCTCACCACGTTCTCAAAATCTCCGCGACGAAGTTTTCGATCGTGAAGATCCAACGAATGTCGCTCGATCCTTCTATGCTTCATGATCTCAAACTGCTTGCAAGAAAGCTCTCGATCGTGAATATCCAAGGGATTGCGCCCCGTTCTACGATGTTTCGGACTCTCGAAGTCTCCGCAAGGAAAAGTTCAATGGTAAAGATTCAAGGAAGCTGCCTTAACTTCTCGACGTTCTCACTTTTTGCAAGGCGACGAGGATTCGAGAAAACTCGTTCCGCTCGTCGACGTTTCACGTTTTCGAAGCATCCGTGACAAATCGTTCGATCGTGAAGATTCAAGGAACTGTGTTTAACTCTTTCAATATTCCACATATCCCACAGTGAAGCAAAGCTTCAAGGAATTCCGCACGATTCATCGATTGGTATCGCGTTCTCAAAATCTCCGCGATGGGATGTTTTACTTCAAAGATCCAAGGAGTCTCCCTCGGCTTCCTCACGATTCACGTTCTCAAAGTCTTCATAACGAAGCACAGACCGAACTATCGCGCTCTCAAAATACCCGTAACGAAAATTTCGATCTTGCAGATCCAAGGAATTGCGTGTAGCTCATCGTCATTCCGCCTTGTCAAAAGCTCCGTAATGGGATGTTTCGTCATGAAGATCTCAGCTCCCCAACGTTCCACGTTCCCAAAGTCCCTGTACCGCATCGAAGGCCAAGGTATTACGTCAAAATCCCCGTAACGAAGCTTTCGATCTCAAAGATCCAAGGAACTCGGGTGGTCCGGCCAAGATCATGATCGACGAGCGATCGGATCGTCCGTCGAGGCCCGTCCGCGTGAATTCTGTCCGCTCCCTGGTCCTGGGATTCAAGGCTGCTGTGCCGCGTGGATCATGGCGACCTTGAGGTCCTTGGCCAGGTGAGAAACGTCGACCACGCTGTCGACCATCTCCTGCACGGCAGTGACGCTCGGGAAGAATTGCGCGGCCTGCTTCGTCTTCGAAACCGTCTGCGCCAGCGCCTCGTTCAGCGCATTGGCGCACTGAAGGACGCGCGTACGCACGTCGTTCCTCGTCACGTTCCTGTGCACCGTGTCGCCGATGTGCACCAGCCTGTGAGCGCTCAGCACGACGAACTTACCGTGGGCCAGGAACACCTGTTGGGACGGATCCTTTTAGAGTACGTACTTACAATAGAGTGACCGTGATTATCGAACCGTCGCTCGTGATTTTGCGACATGTAATCGAGATGCTTATGATATTATACCGTATGCCTTATGTATATAATTAGAATCGGTCGCGTGAAAAGATGCGTCGATCTATCGAACCTTGGTATTATGAATGCAATCGATGGAGAGGTTTTTGGTGAATCGTGAATCGAGGGGTTAAGGAGGTTGAGAGAAAAACGATGGAGAATAGGTACTCGCCTTGGGCGGTTGATTGTGCTCGACAGTTTGCAGGAAGGCGTCGATGGCGTGAGTCAGGTGTGCCCCGTGCGTGATCACCTGAGCGGCGTAGAAAGCCAGCAATTGTTTGTCGTTGGGATCCATGGGCGTCGGTGTCGTGGGCGGCATTTGAATCGCCGCATTGTCCGCCTCGGACACGAGCAGGTCGTAATTACTGCGTAATTCCTGCGGTAGCGAGGCTCTTAGCTCCTCTCGCTGCTTGGCCACTACTTCGCGGGAGTCCAGGTTAACGTAGTCGTAGTCCTCGCCGGCGCCGCTGTTGCTGCTGCTACCCGTGGAAATGATCGAGGATCGCTTGAAGAGCAACGTCGAGTTTCCCTGCCGCCACGATATTTTCCGTTAAAACTTTTTCAACAGAACCAACATCGCGCGCCGACGTTCGGTAGAAATCGATATCACGGGGCTTACGCGCTCGACCAAGCTTTCGTTTTTGCGAAAATCGACGACTGGTCCGCCACTGGTTTTCTTTCTTTATTTGTCTCCACAAGATTGAACGAAAGGAACCTTTACTCGCAGATTTACAGTTCGCGGGATACCAGGCGGGGAAATATAATTATGTACTTCGCGCGTGTTCTCTTTCGAACACATTTACTTAACTAGGGTAAATCGAAGGCATTCTGGATGAATCCTGGATATTAGACGTAGTCTTTTGGACAAGAGACTCGAAGCGTGATCCTGGGATCAGAATTTAATCCTCTATAACCACGGTGACGCCACAGTGGCTTCGAATAACTTCAAAGTTATTGTGTTCGTGAGGTATCGGTTATTGCTATCGTGTAGTATGGTTAGGGTGTTGAAACTTAAGGGATATCTTGGTTATAGAGGGTTAAAAAAAATGGCGCTCGTGGGGGGTTAAAGAGGTCGACGAGCGATCCTATAGGAAGATGCTCACCTGAATGAAACTGGCGACCTGACGGACGTCTTCCGTGAGTGCCCGAGCGCACGCGATCAGCTGATCGAGTGGATCCGGTTGCACAGGTGGCAAGAGGGAGGGTGGAGGTCCGTTAGTAGGTGTCGGGGTATCGCCACCACCGCGACAGAGTTTACTGGCGTCCCATTCCATTGTGTCCAGATCGCTGGCCGCTTCCTGGACGAGCTTGTCGGAATCACGAAGCGCCTTCACCAGAGGCCGTAATTTCGTGGCCAAGCCCTTGTCCGGCGCTTTTCCAGCATTGCCAAGCGTGCCTGTGAAAAATTAGTGTTAACCCCTTGGCTGCGACCCTCATCTATGTCAGTCACTATGAATTTGCGGTAATCAATTCGAGGAATGATGGTGTAGTTATTACGGTTATTGGCAACTCAATGCTTTAGCTGGTCGATCGTGAATTGTAAGATGTAGACATTCGCTAGGAAGATTAGTGTTATTGTTATGACGAATATTCCTGATCCAGTGTTTTGATTAAGGAATCGTTAGCTGATGAGGTCGTACAAAATTTCTATGCATACCGCGAGATCAATGTCTGTTATGCACATCATTTTTCTTATAATATTTATTATGATTGTTCGATCAGAAGCGAGACATCTACATTCAGCAAACTCTGCACGATCGCGAAAGTAATATTCTCAGACTCATCAGCAGCATCACGTATGCAGGACATATTCTGCGTGATATGCAAAACATTATTCGATCACAAAGTGCAGCCCTACTTTCGTAGCAAACTCCCTGGATCGTAAAAAAGACATCTTCGGTCTTTTATATACCCATTTGTGTCTTGTACGAATTCCGCTTCAATTTGAAAGACATTCAAATCAACTACAAACAACACGCATATTTTCACCGAGCTTCCCCAAATCCTGAAGCCATATTCAGTCCGAATGTACATCGTATAGTCACTTCTATTGCGAGTTGCCCTCCGACTCGAAAGACATCGTTCAGCCAGAAACCATGCACGTACCTTCAGCAAACTCCGCAAGATCGTGGAGCGATGTTCTCAGTCTAAGGGCGGCGAGCCTGAGATCCATGAGGGTGCCGTCCAATCTTTGCGGGGTCCTCCATCCTGGACTGACGAAACCCAGTAGCCTCGCAATAGCCGCCGACGCCTCGCTCTGCAGCCTCTGCAGGCCTTCCAGGGCGGAGTCCAGCTCCAGTGGAAGCTCCTTGCTGACAGGAACGTCGTATATCTGCTGCGTCTGCGGTGCAGGCGGAGGCGTTGGGGTTTTGGGTACAGGCGTGTTGTGCCGTGCCGGTAAGGATGACGCTGGAAGACGCGGTCGAGGTACATCGTAATCGGGAGCAGCCAGGCTGGATCTGGAATTTGATTGAGCCGTTGAACTCCCTGTTCTAGAATGCCATAGCGGATCGATAATATCGGAGTTGAATGGAAATGTCACAAAAATATTTGACCCGAATATCTGGTAATTCAAAGGAATTACGAAGGGTGAATGCAGAAAAATGTACTGACACTTTATTCCAAAAGAAATACTTCGTTACGTTATTGAATACAGTGATTTCTGGACATGTAGAGCATCTTTGGATTTGGGGAATAGGTTTTACGTTTTCTTTTTTTTTTGTCTTATCATACTTGTATCTAGGTTGGTAAATATTTAAATCGAAAGTAGATGTGTGAGTAATGGCCGATCAAAAAGTGAGTGTATATTTTTGGGACGCACTGTATATTCATAATTGTTCTGAAGAATGAAATACTCAAGTCGGATTACATAAATGAGTAAAGGGAAGTACGAGAGGAAATATGAATCCGTATTATATAAAAGTTTACGAATACTTTCTGCTTTAATTCTTTGCACTCCACTTTTTTTATTCATAAAACTACCATATTACTACGAAGCCCATTCTAATCATTAGTCGAAAGTTGTCGCCACAAAAGTTTGGAAACTAAAATATGCCATTACTCGTGGTGTAATTGATTGCTGAACTGAATAAAGGTGGTCGCCCTGAGCGGCAGACCACACTTATTAAGTTCATCAATTAACGAGCAAGGGGAAAGAAAGGAGTCAATATGGTTCGTAATTAAGGGCTGATTAATGATTCCAACGTTCCAGAGCTTTTCGAACAGCAAATTTTGCGCCAGGACCTCGGAGCACCTATTGGCTGGCTCCGAAGTAATTAGCAAGTAAAATTGCAACAGCTGCCATGAACAATATCCACGAAGTGTATATGTATATTAACGGCTATTTGCTAACGAGCCTCTGAACAATGATCGTGAAGCGTTCTCTCGCTGCTTCGAAATAAATCTGAAGTTCGTACAAAGTCCCAGTCTCCTATAGTCGGAAAAGGATTGCATAATTAAATGAAGGTAGAGATATTGTGGCGGCAGTTTCATTGAATTCGATGGGGGAAAATTCCGCGAGTCGCAGAACCGTGAAAATTGATACAGTGTAAGCTAAAGAATATTTCCACCGCGGTGTTAATTAAGGCCAGTAAAAGATGCGTAAAGTACAATTAGTTTCGCGGTAAATGCCTAAGGTATAACTTCGTGCAGCAAAGATCAGACGTATATTGAAGGTGAATTTAATTATCTCGATAGGTAACGCCAAATGCAAGACGACTGTTCTTAAACCTAGAATAAGCGAAGCGTGCAATATAAACAGTCTATTAATTTTTACAGCAATTCCTCGAGTAAAAGACGATATATTTTTTTTAAAAAATGTCCATTTTTACGTTGCATTGTGTGAACGATCAAATGTATCTATTTATTTTCTGCCATTGCTTCTATTTCTTCTCGCGAAAAATTCTGCAAAAACTTTTTTTTTTCTACTAGATTTCTTTATTCCCTCCTTTTATCCTTTATAATTCACACTGACTTCAATGTAACGTTTTACGTATACACGTTTCCTCCTTCACTCAACTATCGCTTCTTTCCAGATTCGTAAATTATTGTAAATAAATATTCCGCGTAAATACTTCGTCATTTATACACTACTTTCTCTTCCTCCGGAAAACAATACATCAGAAACAAATTAACTTCACTTAGCGTGACAGTATTCCGGAGAAACCGATCTCACTGTTAGTATTAGATCAAATGACCTTAGCCGTCGTTGCTGAAAATAAATAAAAGAAAAATATCCGAGTTCACCTTCCGCTCCATCGCCTCTAAAGAATTTTCTTCGCGATATATACATTATAACTCCAGTACTTTGGAATTCTCTTTAAACCAAATGACCCCAACAGTCTCGGTACCGAAGATAAATAAAAAAAAAAAATTAGTCTCCTATATATTTGACTCACCATCTTAATTCCATTAAATTTTTTTATACTAATCTCAATTTGAATCATTATCATTTTCATTAACCCTATAATTATTGAACCACGCACTAAGTCAACACATATATTCATACAATGAGACTAGAAGCAAGAAAGAGCGTACAAACAACCTGTTTTAGAAAACCGCGAATACGTATATCACTGTTAATCGAAAGAAAAAAAGAAAAGTCCCACAAAGAGCAGACTCGCCATCTCCATCCTCGAGACTCGTATGAAGAAGCTTCGATACAAAACATACCTGTTCGATCCGCTGAGAGATCCGTCGTTGGTGAGGCTGGAAGCAGAGCTGCTGGGCGTGAGGGGCTGCAGGGGTCGGGGCACGTCGTAGCAATCCAGGGGAGTAATGCCGGAGCCACCCGAGCAATTCGAGTTAGGCGTGCAGGATGTAGGCGGCCTGGGGATGTCGTAGCACGAGGGGGCAGGGCTGGGGCTGCTGGCCGGGGAAGGAATCACGGGAATCGCCCGTGGTGGCACGTCGTAACAGTCGCTGACGTCGCCACCATTGTCGACGGAGCTCCTGGTGCTCGTCGTGTAACGACCTGGACAAAAATTCGGGAGGTGATACTGATGAAAATGCGACTGGCTGTAGAGAGCAGGGAGAAGGAAGGACGAATGTGAAGAATTGAAAAAGATGTCGAGTGTTTCTATACTTGAACCACCGATCGATTAAAGCGACTCGCTAATTTTTTTTAGAATAATCGTCTCATCGATTCTCGATGATTTTTTTTTGCGGTATATAGATCATTCATCTGTTTAGATTTCTTCTTTATCCTCTCTTTTCTTCATAGATATTTAAATGTAGTTCTAGTGCAAAATAAACGAAATCGAAAGCATTTTCCGATCTTCCATGACTCACGATAAATATCAGGTAAGGCTTAATCTTTGTATTTTGGCGGAAAATATTTTGTGTACATTATTGTAATAAGCGAAATGATTGCTCTACGTGTAACCGTTGTTAATCACCGTTATTCTAATTGTACCAATATTTAATCGCGCGATAGTTACTTTATAACCGTCGTCCAATTTCGATTAATTTCCTGCGAGCTGATCTCATCTCTGATTATCGAGTCCATGGGGATTAGTTCTTGGGAAAAGTGGAGCTGGTGGATGTGAGAAATAGTCCACCACGAAACCTTGGTTGTAAATAACCGTCCTTGATAGCCACGGGATAATGAACAGCAAGGCTGTCTCCGTGGTAAATTGGATTATCAAATATACCCGCAGACAGGATGGCACGAAGCGGTTGATTTATCGGTTGTCTGATCGATGAAAACGAATAGCGAGGAACGGCGAACAAACTCGCATACCAAGGCGCGACGCGTAAGATCACAAGAAAACAGCAATGTGCATTCTTTGTACGCACAATATTGTTAAGACATATCGCGAATCCAATGTCATACTATGACCGACTTCAACATTTTATGCTTTGCATGGTTGTCAACACGGTTTTGTTTTTTACTCAATGTAACACAATAAAATCAAGAGTTTTACAGATCCACCTTATTTTATATACTTCTTATATACTATCCTGAAAAGGAAGAAGTGCGAGAGCATAAATTCGTATCTCTTTCGCAGTAAACGCGGATAACTCGTTCTCCAGCTTTCAAGTACACACACTCCCCAATGTCGCCGCGGCGATCAACGTTATTCCTCGAGCTCGCATCCTTCCCCGAAAATCTTTCCTCTCGGCTAAGTGCATCCATCGCGGATCCCCGATGAAACGTGCTCCCTGCACGTATTGTGCGGGCTGCCGTCATTATTTTTCAACGCCGCGAAAAAGAAAGCTTCGAAACGTTTGCTAAGCGCCCAGACGCCCCGTCCTCTTTCGCCGATTGAAAACCGGCAGCAGATTTGTATAATAGACGGCGGCATTTACATTGCTGAATACTCGAATATCGGGAGAGGGGAGAGAGAGAGAGAGAGAGAGAGAGAGACAGTCTATCCAGATCGTTTTATCGATTACCGATAAAACGGCCACGTAGCCGAGTTTTTTTTTTTTCTCGTGGCAACTGAAAGAGTAAAGGTCTTCGAGGAACGCTAACAATCGGTCGTCAATCGAGGAGGATAATTGATGGCAAAAGGATCATCAACGGCCGCCCGTTATTCCTTGATATTAACGGCGACCGTGTTGCGGCGTGTCGCAGACTGAAAACGCCTTGCGGTTTCCTTCCATTTATCTATAGTAACGAAAAGGATGAGTGGAAAGTACTTGAGCATGCTTGTGTTCGTTTTTTTACAAGACGTTTCATCTTGCACGATCCATGCTAAGTTGGACGATAACGAATTCTCTTCGATGATCGTCTCCCTTTTTTTTTTGGTAAGTATATTGGTAAGGTATTTCGTTGTTTTCCAGTCTAGCCTTTTCCGCTTTAATCATTAATATTTTCCGCCTTAAAAGTAACCTTTGACCGTATATTAGCAATAAACCAATTTTTCAGCGATTTGTGCGCAAAATTGATAACATTGTTTAATAGAAAATCAATTTTGCTTGAAGAGTACTTCATGGAAACTCAATTGTTACAATGAAGCTGGGGCAATTTACGAGCGAATCGATGAGTAAACGGTTGATAGATTAGCTAGATGAAATTTTGATCGATACGCGAAGATTGGCCTTTTTGATACGAAGAGTGTCTACTCATCGTTAAACATCGAAAAATGGCTTTAGCGACCGTGCACGATTCTTCTTACAGGGTTTGTAAAATAATGCAAGTAAAATTCTAGGTGTCAATTCTGGTCTACGACTAAATTACGTTTTCATTACATTATGCTTTCTGAGGATATAATGCTCTCTATACTTCAGTTAAAGCGAACTCTTCAAGCTCGTGCTTTAACTAAACTGTGTTCTCTAACATAAAGTACGCTCTCAAACTAAAGAAGGCTCTATTAAAGCGTTTACCATAAGCACCTTAATCGCAAGCACTAGAGGACTTATCGCAAAGGATTACAAATATTTCATCTGTCTCTCTTATATAGAGTGATCCAAATGAAGCTATATGATGAATCGATAAAACTCTCCTCATATACAGGGTGTCCCAAAATTCATGGAAGATTTGAAAATTTCAACAAAGGAGTGCGTATGTGCCAGCAAAGCCGTGAACACTATTTACCCGATATGCTATTCCGTACACAAATCTACAGGTACCGTATACTTTCTGCATCAATACCAAATTTACAATTTTTAATTACAAACCTGTGTTTTCTATCAAAATTACTTCTTGCGTGAATTTGGTACGTCCCAAAGAGTTTTACTTCGTTTTATGTCTTAGCAACATTTATCTTACACGCATTTCACGAATTACAAAGTTTATCTCACATTTCAATAAAAAACATTGCCTGCAGCAAACATTAGATACGAACTCCCTGTGTCCAGAAGCAATTGTCAGTTGTTTTCAACATTTTCGGGAATATTTATCGAAATTGATATAACGTCCTTCGAGCCACTCAATACCTCCAACCTACGTGATGGATGAGCAGAGGGCATTTTTAGAAGCGCATTCCCCGATAGCCAGAGGTAGAAATGCAGTGAAAAGTTCGTTTGGTACAAGCGCAGGATCATTGTGAGCCATCGATGGCGAGGAACACGATGTCGTGTCGCACTCGACACAGGACCAAAAAGGGTTGAAACGAGCCACGGGCAATGAATGAGTCGCGTCAACGTGATGTCGAGTGGATGCTGGCCGGCGGAAGGGAGCTTTCAGGTGAGACGAAGGTGAATCGAGACCTACCAGTGCTGTGTAGGTGCTCGTTGTTCGAGTTCAAGGGTGAGTCGTGCCTCGAGGGCGGCGCGGGGCTTCCCCTGCTCGCTGGGAGATCGTACAGATAGACGTCGCCGCATTTTTGTGGAGTCACCACCTGCAAGACAAAAATCACAGTGCTTTTAGAACTGAGCTGGGAATTCGGTTACAATGAGCAGGCGATGATATCCGCTAATTCGTCAATACTGGAGTGAGTTATGAGTCACTTTCATATTTCAGTTCTCATCGTAGTTTAAGTAGGTGGTGCGCTGGTAGAGAGTAAGGCGAAAGATAATAAAAGCTGAACCGCGTTAAGAATAGAACGAAAGTCGGAACACTCGTAAAAATATAATGTGCGCGGATAGCCCCCAGGTGAAGCCGAACTGTAACAATAAGACGTTAAAACGCGGACTAAGTATCTTAGCCTACTTTCTTTTCCTCCTTTGCCTATTTTTACTTGTTCTCGCTCTTATCGTTGGCACGCTACGGTCTATACACTCGTTTCTAGTCTCACAACGTAAGCACTTATATCTGACAATTTCTACAAGGTAAGCACTCGTGTGTTACGCCATTTAAAAATTGGAGAACGTCGAATCGGCGTCATATAAATCTGTATTCGCTCAAATCTGTATTGCAGCGAGAAATGTAGGTTATTTACGTAAGATCATTTTTCGCATTGGTCGTGAAACATAGCGCATTGAAAGTGAATACGAATAATTAAAAAACTAAGTCATTGAGTTTCTGGATAGGTGTAAAAGCATTTTCTGAAAGTGAAGATCGTTGATGACAAGTGGTTGAAAAATTCCACGACTAATTTTGCTTTGATACATATTTATTCAGGGTAATTCGTAAACAGACAGTACCTGGAACTCTGCTTTCCAATGCTGATAAAGTTCATACTTTGAAATTCTCTTAAAATTGCCAATGATTTTTCCACCTGTCAATTACATTTATCTACATCATATACTCAAGATTTATATTTTACTGCCTTAAATTTCAATATTCTTCATTTTACTGCTCTTAAATTCTATAATTCTATATAGCATACCGCTCACAGCTTTTAATTTTAGCACGACATATCATTAATTCGACCGCAATTATTGAGCACACGACCGCAATTCATGAGAGCACAATAGCAATGCGCAAGCGCATAAATAGATTTTTCGCGATACAGTCGACAGGATATAAGTAAAACTCTTATAAAATTCGTGCGGATTTACGCGAGAACGGATCACGGACGGTGAAATCTCTCGTCGGGCAATACCCTGTTCTGGATGCGTGGGTTTTGTTAACGAGGAAAACTCGATTGGAACGATTGAAGCGACGGCTGGTCAAAACGATCGGGAGATCTGACCGGTTGAACAACGTTAACCAGTCGCGCCCACGCCATTGAACAAGGAGCCTGGCCGGAAATGGCCTTCCAGGAGTCGCGTCGATCTGGAAAATCATTCCGCCTCGACTGCGAAAGGTGCACCTTGCGAATCAATTCGGGAAAATTGGGAGTTTGCGAAAACATCGGTGTTTGAACAACAAGTTTGAAGAATACTCGTTGGAGAACTTGACCTATCCATTTGCGAAGTTGATTAACTCCGCAAAACCAAAGGTGAAAAAATCTAAAATGATATTGATAAAGTGAATCGACCGATATTCCATGAAATAAAATGAATTCTCGAAATTCGCTCGAATTATCGGAAAAATTTAATTTGGCCCAAGTCGGCTCTTCTTTTATTTTAAATTCGTCGATTATCACAAAGTAGGAGGTCGCTCGTTGCTCGTCAAGCGATCCATTGCTTGCATCTAACTTCTTCCCTTTGTTTTTCTTTAGGACAAAAGCTTACATAGGAGAGATTAAAGTACGGTTACAGTGTCTAAATCTGATAAAATGGCGGTTATACAGATTAAACCTTTGTTCGACGCATACGCGCATTCTCCCTTCAAATCGTTAATCTGCGAGATGCTTTTCAAAGCTCCCAGCCAGTGAATGGGTTAAGCGGCGAAAGTCCGTAGCGCCGCTGCTACGAAGCCGATAAATTTATCCGAACTACTGGCAATCGGTTGATGTTCGCCTTTCCTTCAATTTCGAAGCAAGCTTCGGGGCCTCGCCCAACGGCTTCCTCGTGCAGCGAGAGCTTAAATGCACAGCGGTCCGCTAATTGAGTTCCCCGCAAAGCGAAAAGCCGACTGAAAGTTCGTTCAGCGATCTCACCCACCGCGGATATGCGATGGAATGTATGAAATGCGCGGAATTATCGATTTCGTTGTTTCTCAGAAAATATGAATTCCCCCTTCCATCTTTATTTCAACTCCACTGGATATCGAGATAGCTTGTCTGCTCCGAAACTTGAAATTAGGAAAAGTCTTCGTGAACGGATATCATATTTTGAAGAGAAAATTATCGAGAGCTTTATTCAATATCTTGCTTTACTAAATAACTATATTCAAATATCTTTGCTTTACTAAATTTTGATTTGCCTTTGTAATATTCGCATACCGTAAGCAGAAGAATATTTGTTGAACCTGATTTTCCACTTATTGCGTTTTTTTTTCTTTTTGGAACGTGTCATTCACACTGTTAGGTTTACTAAAAACATTTTTTCATCTCAGGTGTTATTTGATGCTTTTGGAATTGGATGAATTTACGATCGCATAGGATCATAAGTCTGAAGGCGGATCTTCAAAGTTTTATTTGGTTATATATTACTTCGGCATTGTCGAAGGTAGGCTTAGAGTCGCGTAATATAATGAGTTGAATGGAAAGTACGAGTACCCCTGCATTATCGAGGATTTCTTAAGAGCTTCTGCCTGGCAAATACCTACTCTCCGTTCGACTCATTATCCTATTACCGAATGCTGGTAGTTGGTAATACCATTTCAGCGCTAAAGTTGAATAGAATATCGTTCATTCCAGTTTTAATCGTTTAATAAGAATGAGCAATAACGTTTAACCACCGGCGCGAATCAGTGAAATAAAAAATGCGTGATGCAAAGTTAGCATTTGGCAGAGGAAATTCTGCAAACGTTGCAAATCCACGCGTAAATCATTTCGTTCATTACCACGAGTTTGACTGCAAATCCTATAAAAAAACGAACTCCTCTCGTTCATTGCCTATTTGGACACTAGCATTCGCGTTCGTACTGATGTATGAGCTGGATCTCCAAACATGCAAAGCTGTATTTCGAATCCTTGACGTACTTCAAAAAACTTCAGTGATTAGCTAATCCTCCAACATGCTTTATCAGCCCGGAGAAAAAAAATCGCAAGGGCGTAGATTTGAGCGAGTCATTCGCGTGTGCCACGTCTGCCAATCCAGCTCAGAAGCGATCGCGCAATCAATCATAAACGTCAATTAGGAAATGTATAGCTGCCCCATTTTGCATAAACCGAAGCCATGACCTTTTAACACTAAAACTAAGAGCCTCAACCCTGACACAGGTAGATGTATGATAAATATCTATGAAAAGCAACGAGAGTACAAACACGCAAACTAAACCATTTAATCACTCAAGTATCACAATAAGATTATGAAAACTCTCCGAGAATGAACCGCCACAATTTTGGAGTATTCTTCAAAGAAATGATAGACCATTCACTTTGGCGGCTTTTATAATACTAGCTGTAGAGTTGTGATGGTTGAAAGATAAGGACCGACTTATCAGACACCCTGTAGACATAGGATAATGTTCAGATTTTGTTCCTCGCACATTCGGCTCGTACGTGCTCAGAAACGGATTTATCGCGGTTTACAATCGGCGAGCTTGCGCGGAAATACAATATCGTCGAGGAGACAAGGGCTAAAAGGATGGTCAAGCGGAGGGATGAAGGCGGAGGTCGAGGGAAAGGGGGGAATAGAGGAGAGAGAAGTAGCATCGCTGGAGAGCACAATCTCTGGGCTCATCGTCGACTGCTTTACAATAATGGAGGCTTTTCAACCCTTGCGTTATGCTCGAGCATGCGACGCTCTTATTCTTCCGTCTTTCCGCCTGGATTCATGAAACACGGTAACCGGAAGAATGCCTTGGATGGTTAAGAATTGCACGCCACTGGATCTTGTAATTTCTTAAAGAGATTATCGCGTGCGCAAAATGCTTTGCTTCTTCGTGCCCAGATTTTCTGGTAATTATTGATCGATGAACATTGCCAACAGAGGAGTATGAAGTGCGAACAGATTAATGGATTTTAATGCAATACTCTGTACATAAAATAAAAACATTTGATTGTATAATTCTTCGTATCTCGCAAAGAAATACTCCACGAGATCGGTTCTCCACAGTACACGTCATATTGTTCATAGCGTAATGCAAAGTATTATCGTAATATATATCAGAGGAACTAATACACGCATGAAGAATCATTATAAAATACTACGAGCGTTGCGTTATTCGTATAGTTTGATGCTGTTACGCTATTCGGGTCGGGCGTTGAACGATCGAGCGTTAAAATTACAAGGCTCTCGTTAAAATCGCGATGTAGGTATACGCGCTCCTCACGGTGCACGTAACAAGAGACTTTCAGACAACCTAAGTTGATCATTTATGCGGCACAAGGCTCCTTACCTTAAGAGTTTTCGATCGGCCGTACTTATCGCGAATTCAAAAGGAGGACAAGGAGTTGCCTTCCAGAGGCTTAATATCCTGCCAGCAGGATCTAGGGCAATGTGGCTCGGTCTTTATCGTCGGTGAGCATCGGGTCCACCCTCGAAATAACGGCGCGCCACACCCCTTTCGTCGAGCCGAGCAGCTCGACGACTGCTCGTAGAAAAACCTCGATCGAAGCCTGACCGCAAATCATTTCTGTTCCATTTCACTCGAACGTCGTTACTGACTGCCGGCTGATTCTCCTCTTCGCCAAACGGCTTTCGAGGTCGAACGAAAGGAGGACACTCGTACTCGGGCACGAATGCCAAAATTCCGCGTTGACGAATTTTTATCGACACTTTTCAGCCGTCCCGACTAAGGGAAAAAGTACTGGCGCGCTTAATTTTCTGGAAGTAACTATCCGTGTCGGGAAAACTTATTAATGTAATCCACGCTTGATCGAATGCCAAAAATAACGCGATTACTGAGGAAGAATAGGGATTTAGTCCGCTAAAATAATACAGAAGAAGAAAAAATCGTGTAGTCAAATAAAAATTGTATATTTTTGTACAACGTCTACCATATGAATTTTCGAGCTGTTAAACAAATTGCTCGAATCTTTCTTCTTGAACAAAATTCTACCTACGGATCTGTTTATAGGTATATGCGTTTTCATTCTAGAACCGAGCAACGACCGCGCGCCGAAAAAATGCCCGACTCACAAATCGCCCCGGTGATATCCCTCACTTCGATATCCACCGAATGACATCTCAGTCCACAATGACACCAATCCATATCCCGAATTAGGCACGGAGCTCTCGCCTCTGAACGCACCGAAAATCAAAGTATAATCCGGTTTCTCCCGCGTAACTTTTCGTCATTGTTCGGGCCAGGGCGAGTCAACCCCTGTAAGGTCCTCGAAATCCCTTTACGGTGATCCATGATGTAAACCTGGCATAATCAGATTGGCCGGAGTTCTGACTCACTGTATCGAGTAGCGGTTGGAGGAGGAGAGACATGATCGAATTTGTGATCGGGTCTGAATCCTCCTCGTGGTTCTTGCGCGTCAGGACCTGCGCGTACATGTGTATGTGCGCATACAAAGGTCATACACTAAGGTTGGGGTAGGACAGAGTCTCTTGGGCGTTACCGATCATTTATCAGGGAGGATCAACGACATCGCTGGATTAGTAACTCCCTCGTGACGCGCACGAGATACGACAGCTTCGAGACGTGAAAGGTGCAGGCTTCTCTTGTGCATTTTACCCGCTTTGTTCCAGGCTGAGCGGAAAATAAATTTCCGAGTATAAAGTACACGGGAGTAATGTAGAGGAATAATAGAGCATTTACGAGAAATTAAATAATTCTGAAAAATTATCTGAAGAACATTGAAGACTTGTTTGCGATGTTAATTAAATATTAGTTAATAATTGAGGGATTATTGCACTTTTTGCGACCATATGTTTTAAGGAACAGGGATATTTAATGTTATTGTAATAATCATGGCTACTGCGTATAATAAATTTTATTTTGACAATCGATCAATTCCCTACGATTGTCCATCATTGTTTTAACTAATTTTGACTTCCGTATTATTATTTATTCTATTGTATACATTATTATTTGGTTACATAATTTATTTTAAAAGTCATAACCTCGAATTGTTTCCCATAGTGAGTATTGTATTTTTATCTTCCCATTTCCTTGGGCTTTACACTTATTTTTGTTTATTTGGTACATTAAAGAATTTTTATTCGTCATAAACAAATAATGCTTTACAAAGACAAGCATTTCACCGTTCGACTTTGCAATGAAGTGTTAATTAAAATTATCACAAGGATTATCGATATTGATTTAAATTTTCTATTACTGTGTATATTATAGTCATATCTGTGGACGGAAATGATACTCTAAACGTATAGTAGGGGCTCCAATAATAGCAGAGTATATTTTCCATAACTAGCGACTGTTATTACGCACTTCCTCTTTACTCGAACATTTTCGAATCGTGAGACAACAGTGATGTCACTGTGCGCCTCGTCACTTGTTAATTAAGCGCTGGAGAGCCGTTAATTATTACATTTTTGCTTTGCTCTGGGCGGAGTTCGCGCGCGCAATGAGTCGGTGCAACGTGCAGAGTAAAATTACCAGTTTCAAAAAGACACCCTGAAATCGCTATTTCGTCCTTTTATCCAAAGGATGTTTAAAAATGTTGTGAAACTGGTACACTCATGTCTATTCTCAAGAAGTTTTATTGAACGTAATATGATTTTAACGCTCAAAGAGACATATTTTTGAATAATCGATCATTTATCCTTTACTAATGAGAATTGAGAAAAAAAATGCAAATGCGAATGGCATGCAAAATTATCCAGCTATTTGTCAAATATTCAGCCAGCCGTTAAATATTTTTACGTATAAATGATGTTCCTAGAAGCCAGGTGCAAAACAGCACACACAAAATCTAATTAAAGAGATATCAATCTGGTTATAAAACAACCAGGTTACGCATCGTAGTTTTGAAGACTGTCCTTGCTTAAGCGTTGAAGGTAAGAGTACGGTCGTAGAAGCAAGGTGATAAACGACATACATAGCATCCATCTGCTTATAAAACAACCGCGATACGCATCGTAGAATCCATCGTAGCCTGTGGTTACACGATAGATATACGTGGACGTTTGGAAGAGCAAGGTGGAATAGAATCTCTGGTAGTTTCGATCGGAATAATATCTACACGCTTATAATACATCATGTAGAGCAATCGCAATGCGATGTTAACACCGAAACCAGCAACATATTCCGGACATATTTAAACATACCACACGGTGACCTCAAAGAAAAAGTGTCCAAAGGAAAAATATCAACGGACCAATAAAATAATCCACAAGCTGCAGTAAAATCATGGAAAAAAAAACCTACAATTTCTACAATATCAAGTTCTTCGATATCTCTCCAAAAAAAAACCACTCCTCACTTTCACCAATCCCATAGTTTCAGTGCCAACAATCATTCCTCGCGGTTGCACATCAAAACCATCCGATATCCCTAAAGACATACATAAACCATCCCCTAAACATCAAAACAGTCCGCATACGCGCCGTGGCAGCCGATGGTCGACGTACATTACACTCATCTCCAAAGGCACAAAACCAGCTTACATAGCCGCACAGGAAAAAGGCGCGCGGTAACATTAATCAGTCGACATAGCGTAGTACCGAAGCTAGCCCAGGCCGTACAGCGCATAACAAATACCAAAGCGGTGCTCGAAAAAGCGCGCGGTGAGCAGCTGGTGAGCCAGCGTATATTACAGTCGATCGGAAAGGCATAACACTAGCTTAGAGAGCCGCGTGTAAAGAAGCGCGCTGTAAGGTTAATCACTGCCCGTGGCCGGGCATCGGGGCTGCGCCGGACGGTCAGAGGCGGGGGGAGGGGGGAGGGGGGAGGGGCGATGACGGCATAATACAGGCGGTATCGTGAATTAAAGCGCACGCGATTCCGCTATTACGTTCTTTGCTGGTATGAATTGAATAGTACTATAGTAGTGAGTCCGTAGTAGGCAGAGCGGTGGGGCGGAGGTGGGGAGGGGGGAGGGGCGGACGAGGAGAGCCGTGGAGCGTAAGGGGCGGCGCGGGGCAGGGCGCGCTGAGCGTCGGTCGATACCAGCGTCGCGGCGCTAACTGTGAAAGGCGTATTACCCCACGGACGCACGAAAGAGGAGGACGAGAAGGGGAAGAGGGGTAGAAAGTGGGAGAGAAAGGGTGGAAGAGCGAAAGAGGGAGGTGGAGATAGAAAGACGGTCTCCATGGAAACGCGAAAGGAGCCTCCTCCACCTCCTGCACGGGCAGGACCTTCGGCCTGTCTCAGCCGACGATAAGGATTTTTCTATTCCATGCCGGGCACCACCCGCGGCGTGCAGACGGTGGATGGGAGTTCCAGGATCGAATCGTATCCGCCGCTGATTATTTCCTACGTAATATGTAAATCCGCCTTGGACAAGAAAGGGAATGCGAAAAATGAGATAATCCTGAAAAGTCACCCGAAATCGATCGCGTCTTTAGGGATTATTTAGGATTGTCGGTTATAAGGTGCTCGTGTATTGAAGATTACGCTAAGGATCATATCTGTTACATAATTGAATATACGATATAGGACAGTGAAATTAAATTCTCCCCTGAGCTTTATAATCCATCGTAATCGTCGAATATCGCTTCGATGTCATTTTGCGATATTCGAACAATTGCAGTTTTGGAAATTCTTGCTTTTTGGTTGTATGCGCGTTGCGAAAGTCGGATATAGATTTTGGGCAATCCTCTAGGGCTTTCTTATGGAATTTATGTATATCGTAATTATGGTGGTTCGAGATTCATCTTAAAAAGAGAAATCGCATGGTACGAACAATAGTGTATCGCTGAATAATAGTAACTATGATCAAAGTGATCTATCGAGATATGATACAAAAGAGGTACACAAAGGTTTTGCTTTGGCTCTTGACTAAGGATTTTTCGGGGAATGCGGGGAAGAATAGACGAACTTTTTATACGAACTCGCTCTAGGGCACGGATAAATCGTAACCCCAGGACGGCAGATCTGTTGGTATTTTATCACCCCGCCTTTTGTGCGAAAGCACGCGGCGCCACGTTGGAGTACGAAGAGCCGAGGTCCTTTCCGAATCTTCCGCCGGATATTTGGTTCCAGGACGAAAAATCGAAAGGAAATCGGCCCCGCCGGACGATGCCAGATTGTATTGGGGCGCTACAAAGTAACAGAGGCGAAAAGCTGTGCAGATTCCATGATAGAATACAGTTGCATTTGTATAAACGTGCTTTGTCTGGGACTTTTCTCGTCCCTTGCGAATACTTCTGCCAGACATTGGATCCTCGAATGAAAAATCGGACCGCCGAACCCAGTAGCATTACATTGGCACGCTACAAAGTAACCGAAACGTTTGTAGGATCTACCTAGTTACGTTTGTGTAAGCGCTCTTCGCCTAGGAATTTTAATTTCTACTGACGTTTCTGCCTGATATTTGGTCCTTTTACGGTAAGTCGGACGCATATCGACCGCGTCGCTTAATTCCACTGAAATGGCATGCAACGAAGTAACCCAAAAAGGAAACCGTTTATAGTCTCGATACTCAAAGTTAATTTCTAAAAGGTGACCTCGATTTGGATATGAAGTCTTCCAATATCAAGCGAGGCGTTGTATAGGTTGATTGGTTCTTATGTATTCGGCACAATCCAGTCATTCGTATGGCAATGTGGAAGAACGCTGAAACTATTTGGCGACAACACGTATCCCGTAAATACATTCTCTTTCCTCTCGATGCCGGCTCTCAGAAGTCAATTCGTTATACTGGAACTTTAGTTTCGCTCGTAGTACTTGGTTGTATTTGTATAAGCGATCTTTTTCCCCAACTTTTCTATCGCTGCGGACGTTTCTGCCGGATATTTGGTCCATGAGCGGAAAGTCAGACGCGGATATCGGCCACGTCGGTTGATACTACTGAGTCAGAGCACCTGAACGTGATCGAGATGTAAAATAGTCTGAATTCGACTATTGAATCCAGGAGCGTTTCGATACACCTCCCCTGTTCGAGACTTTTCTATTACATTATCGTGATACCGCCTGCCGGATATTCGCATCCCGGAGGGAAAATTACACGGAAATCGGCTATGCCAGGTGATGAAATTAAAGTGAAGCGAAGGGTGATCGGACACTGTGATAAGGTAAGCAAGCCCCGAGATCCGTAGAAAGATAGACTCGTTTATCGATCGTGCGACGTAAGCGTGGTTTGCCGGTACTTTTTCCAACTTAACTTAAGTTTTCGAAAAGCTTATAGTTCGCAAAGCTCGCAAGAACTCCGAACTTTCTTCCTCGAAGTTCGAAAAAGTCTGCTGTTTTTCGGCATTAAGATGAGATACGTAATGCGACGGTAGTTGGAGATTTTTAGGATTAAAAGAGGCTATCGTAATTTTGTATTTTATATTTTATAGTAGTTGTCCAAGTGTTTTCTGAAAACAACGCGCAAAGCTTTTCGTGCATAGCATTGATTAAACGTTGCTTAAGCACTGAATATAATAACAGAATATAATAGTTAAATAGTATCTTATATTTCCTATTGAGAGATTGGAGGCTTCTATGAATCGATACAAAAAAGCGTCTGAAGAAATCAAACACTAGAATCGTGCAGAATGCTCAATGCAGCGTATGCGAGATTTGCTCTATTTCTAGTGGCGATAAAGACTTTTCCATTGTCGACTACGGTGCATACAAGTTATAGAACATGTATGGGAAAGAATGCGAGCATGCATTCTCTTTGGTATCTAGGTCATAAACAGATCACGACAGCTGGTGTATTTGTTAAAGTCTTCTTGGATTTATATTCCTATTAGTAATTTGTTTTAATCCACGAAAGAAATACCGAGGTATTCCGCTTCTCAAGGGTAACGTTTGTTGATCAATATGTTTTTTATTCGATTTCTATCGTTTTTTACCTGACACAAATGCTACGATGCCATGATAAATAAAAATTGGGAATTTGTACGCGGTATTATCTCTGAACTTTTTAATTCGCCATCTACATCACTGCCTGATTTAAAGTATATTTGAGATATAATAAATGGATACATTAGATGTGAAACAAATCTCCTAGGCTAATTTTAAATTTTGTCTACATGGTTTGATCTAAATAATATTGTTTTTTATTATTTTCGAGATTTCGCTGGCTTGCATAATGTAAGCTATCTGTGCAGAAAATACAATGAATAATCGAAGCGTATATTTGTCTACTAAATTCAACATAACCATGATTTGGTAATATGAAAACATAATATTCTTCATCTAAATGGTAGGAAGTTGAGGAAATTGTTGATATTTGGTAACACAAGACACTGAGCCTATTGCACTGCAGAAATTCTATCCCCTTACAAACGGCAAAGTGTATATCGATAACAGCCAGGTTTATGTTACCTAATAAGTGCTTAAGTACTACCTGACCACGTAAGATATATGTGCTCTTCGTAACTAAACGTCGCCGATGTCTCAACTATTCCTAACTCTTCCTAAAAACTTGAGATAAAACTTGGAAATGTGTTCCTGTTTCTGACATAAGAAAATGCATTAGAAAAATTTAGCTTTTATTAGTTGATTTAGTTTATCTAGTCTATGTTGAAAATTGTATTTTTAACGTGAATCGTTTCATGTAATAATAAATTTAAACTTAAATAATATAATATAATATAATATGAGAATCTTCATAAACATATTAGATATTTTAGTTAATTCTCTTATGCATCTAAATATTACTGCTTTCCTGCATCAACTGTTAATGCTCAATATTTTAACGATTTGTACATCTCCTTCTATTTTGTTAAAACTGGATTCAATAAATTAATATCGAATGAGACTTTTCAGTCATAGATCCTTGTTTTCACTCTTTAAAAATATACTCTCCCATCGGTTTAATTAACGTCAAAATTTTAGATACTGCAGCTCTCGAAGATAACTGTAAGTTATTACCAATATATTCCGTCGCCGCAAAAATGCTTTTCGGTATGAAATTTGTCACGTTCGGGTACCACCATATCTCGTATCGACGTTGACGTACGACCACGCACGTTTCTGCCTGTAAAATTCAAAGGTACGACGGATAGTTAAATATTTATATCAAACCGACATATACTACAACGTCGACTGCAAACGAGATTCTATACGCCCATAACTTCGTATTATCTGACACGTGTGTATGTGGGAATCTGTCAAATTTAGAAATTACTCCGATTTCATTATCTTTCCGTGGAGCATAAGCTTTTATTTGCGTACATACATTTCAATTAGTCAAGGATATTTGTATTAAGTATTCTCAATGTGATTTGTAAATGTGTTCTCAATGTAATTTTGATAATCATCAATGTGAATAAAAATAAAATCATTTAATCCAGAACTTATAAAATCACAAAATTGTGAGTGGAATTTAAACCTCATTCTTGGCTGAAAAAAATTTGGATCTTGCTGTCGATTGTCAGAATTTAATTTTTAGCAGTAATTGCCAAGGTCTCTCAACTGGATGTTTGTTTGCAAACTTGGTGACATTTTTATTTTAATTTTGCAACACAAACTAAATATCAGATATGACTGAATGTCGTGAGTTGTTTCAGCAGATAAAGGGTTCAGCAGAATCTTTTCCATTTTCCAGTCTATGTGTAATGCTTTCCAATAACCCAACGCTGAACGCCATAACATAAATTTATTTTGCACGTTATTTCGAAACGAATAAATGCACCACGCGGTTTTGCGCTTTCCTGGAAAAGGTACCAAATGCATAAAGTTTTCAAGCGTGAGATTACATTCACCTAAAGTTATAATGCCAGGCAATGCAAGACACACGGATACGCTTTAATACTTTACAGTCAAAGTCTCTTTCTATAAAGCACACCATTTTATTTCCACAGCTGTTTAGCTTCATATCGCATAACAAAACACAAGATAATCAAAGCGAAGATTTTGATTTTCGCGATACACATTAAAGTCTAAATCAAAACTATGAAGAAACACATATATGAAATGGTTTTAATGCTAAATTAACTTAAAACTAACAATATATTAGTGTCATAAATCTTAAGTGGACTAACTAGATTAATTCAAACTTTCTACGTATTTTATTTAATACTTGGTTGAATAAAAAACCGAATCCTATGTTTGGCAAAAAAATTAATTAAACAAATATCCATACATTTGACTCGTATACAATTTATGGGCATCTTAATGTTTTACAAAGACAATATAATTCTACAATTATTCTATACAGTTATATAATATCCAGCGCAAGCAACAAAACTTTATCGTTAATGATGTTTGCAGACAAAACTACAAAAACTCATCGTGCAATGAAACGTATATCAATTTAATTCGCGTTTACAAGGGGCGAATTACTCGTTGCTATTGCCTAATAACCAATTGTTTCAACAAAACTGATAGCTTTATATCGACCAGCGCTGCACGAAATTAAAAAAGAAAACTCCACTGTGCATCTCATCAGGCCAGCTTGTGAATAAATCGCAGTGGAAGGAGCTAAAGAGTCATCGAGCGCCTCGCAGGCACGGCTACCTATCGTCCGTGGAAAAATATTTCCCGCGATAGTCGCATCGTAAACCTGTACCACGTAAGACTATAATATTACATCGATGCTTTACGACTCGGAGACACGCATAATTCCGTGAGAATACGGCCATCGTCGATTATTCCCCAGGGATAATTACAAGTTTTCCCGCGGCACTGATTTATGAAGAAGCCACGTCGCGTCTGGTCTTCACACGGTGGCGTGATATCGTATGCCAACATTTCCAGTGTGAACACATGAAATTGTACGGTTCAGGGGACGAAGATCAAAAACTTCAAATTTACCAAATTCCAATACCTTTTATACAGATTTACATTACGCACAGCCTTTTTTAAACGCAGCTCTATTTTGATACATAATTTAATATTTATACGTTATACGGTTAATGAAAAGACTTTTCATCATCAGCTTAACACGATTTGTGATAATAGACTTGTGTGCCCAAATAAAAATATCCGTTATATGGTCTTTCATTTTGTGGTTAACAGTCACACAGATACTGACACGAAAAGATTCTACATAGTTATTCCGTAGAATTTAGCGAAACATAGAGCACACTGTTTTTTCCATATCATCGTAGATATGCCGGATTAAAAACTGGTCCCTGACAAGTTTCCTCAGAATATCTTGAACAATACAGTGATAATAGCGTCGTCTTAATACGATTAAAAGTAGTAATACGGTTAAAAGTAGTTATACACAAGAAACTTTACTTAATAAAACCAGAACCAGGATTACCAATCTAACTCTTTCCGATACGTTCTTTACGATCAGGTAGAAACGTCATCGGTATCCTTGACTTTCTACGCACGCAAAGAAAAAGAAAAGCGCTGCGCATGCGCTGCAGCATTTGTTAGAGGTGGAGCGTATATCAGTTACCGAAGTGTCGAGGAACTTAAGCCAAAGGGCCGGTCATCGCGTGGCGCGTACGGGAAAAACTGTAAATCGGATTAAGTATAATGCAAACTGTGTCTGATAATAAGATATATGCGCCACCGGCAATGGCGCGCCTTGCGGTTTATTGCGCGAGATAATATCATTTATTATCGCTTTAATAAGCAGTAGAACCTATTTCTTACGGGGCCGCTACCATTGCGGCTTCCAACTAGGCGCCGAGCCCTCGCGCCAAGTGATTTAAAAGTAATAAAGCCGAGATTTACGTTTGTTATTCCTCTCCCGGGAAGAAGGCCTTAAGCGTCGCTCTTCCCAGGCCAACTTAACCCTTTGCAGACTTACGTCGAGTACAACCCGATCTTGTATTTGCTCTGATCGGCGCTTTGCGGTGATCGTATGCTTGAAGCAATGATCGTCCACCTGCTTGGTAATTTGTGGATATTAAGAACACGTCTATCGCAAATTCTCTTGATCTTTTTACCCTGCATTTGGAACTGCGATTTTAATATAAGCAGTAATAAATATGTAACTGTAATGATTTAAATATTGATGCTGGGAATTGATTTATTTGGTTCGTGAGAAATGTGAGTTGGCTCAAGGAGAGGACCTTTTTGCAAAGCTTGGTATAGCTTCTAAGCTTGTCATTGATAGCTTCGCCCCTTCTTTCACGATAATGCGATTGCTGTGCAGTGCAAATATTGTGACGATGACAGTCTCGAAACGTGTAACTCTACAATGTCAAGTAAAATACAAACGCAAGACGAAATATTATTGCAAGGCAAACCTTCATTCTTGTTAAACATAAATTATGATATCAAATTACTTACAAAAGGGAAGTTCAATTTTCGTTTAATTTTCAAAGTGATCTACCAGCAACTTTGCAACCGTGTTTTTATAGCTTTCGAAACTGCAATTTCGAGTATGCCGCCATGACCTCCCTCTCCCTCTACCTCTCACTCCGTCTTTCCTTTTGATGAATTATTCGATGCACTCAGTGGCGCTCGTAGAATGCGACGACATTCTGGTTAATTGCTTCATTGATTATCGATGCCGGACCGCTCGCGGTACCCGGTTCTTGCTTTAGATTAACAATGGGAAGTCCCACTTTCCCTTCGGTGGTTCGAACTTCCGGAAATTTCTTCGCCCGCGGAAAGAGCAGCGTAACCATCGATCTCGAATGGGCGGTTTTTAACCCCTTTTAATGTTCGAACGAAAGTTTGAAGGGAAAATCGTGAGAAAGAAAAGACTTCTGGGCAAAAGAAAAGGTAACCCTTTGCATTCGAGCATCCTTTCTAAGAGAGCAGGAAAGTGCGCTAAGTAATTATAGAAGACAAGAGAAGAAACTCGATATCTGTTCGAATATTTGATAATATATCATTCATTTTAAGTCTATTTATGTAGACATTGCAAGATCCTTCCGAATGTAAATTTTATGATTCGATAGTTGGTTCTAAATCTTTCAAATATTCGCAGCGATCGATCCAGCCTTGAGGTGGAGTGAGTTTTTCCGTATTCGACGTATTTTTGTAAGTTGAGAAAGGAAATACTTCTGCTATCTTCGTTACTTGTCGTACTATGTTTTCTTTTTTCCATAAGAGCAATAAGTAGCAGAAAGAACACTGTATGCATATCCATCAAATCCCGGTGTTTTGCCGACTTTGATATAAGTTTATACACCTCCTTTAATGGCACTGCAATATCAGAGTCCATAAATCAAACCTGCAGGCAGTTATGGTGAGTTTAAAGCCAGTGCGCTAAATTCACTCGTGTAACTTATTCAATGTTCTTGCGTGTTCATAAAACGATACAATAAAAATGCGGGTAAGTAAGATGTGTTGCGAGTTAAGATACGTTTGATTAAACGAACTCCAAGAACTCTCATGTTTGATACACAATATTCCAAGCAAAAGTGATTATCATTGTATCTGCTATTTCGCAGTTTTTCAGTTCATTTCAGATATGCTCCTCGGATGATAATCTAAAATGTTCACCAAACGTTTCAAATCGTTTCATTCAGAGTTATAAATTACACTTACATTTCGTATTCATATTTTATTATAAATACTGATCATCTATTACCGAATATTTAAAATATGTATGAAAAATATCTAAAAACACTGGTCCTACATATACCAGCCTACCAATATCGCGCAATGAATTCAACACGATCTCAGCGAAGGTAAATGCAGATGGACCTTAAGCATGGTAATCCTAAAAAATGAAACGTACGCGGATATGTTAAATCGCAACGATAATTCGATAAAACACGGTGCTCGATCGAGGGAGCTTTCGAGGCATTTTACCCTCGAACGATCCTACGCGTTTTCATAATGAAGTCACCCACGTGAGAAAGTCGACGTGCCTTTCGCGAGCCGCGTACAAGAACGAGCCAAAGGCAGCTTCGATCGTGAGCTCTTTGGGATACGATAGCATCGGGTAAAACGAGGTACCCGATCTTATCCGCCGCTTAGATCACCGATATAAGCGGCCTGCAACGTTGCAGCCATTCCTTTAACCAGGCTTTCTCGCGGAATTAGAAACCATGGAAGGTAAGCTAATCTCTATTAATAGATAATTGAACCCGCGGGATAATCATCGCGGACTACCGAACGCAATGTTTGCATTCGCTACTCGTCGAGATCGAGGCTTCTCAAAGGGTCGCGATGCATCGAGGGAGCAATTTTTCTCAATCTATGCAAAGAGAAGCATAAGCATAAGTATAAGCATAGCCAAGGAAAGTTCAAGTCCCTTTCTATGCCTATGCGATCGAATAGAAACAATTTCATTACGTTTCCACGTATATTCTCGACGGACACCAAACCTGTTTATGAAATTGTGTGTTACCTTACACTTGAACGTTATGAATACTTGAATGTTACTTTACACTCGAACATTCCTCGCAGCGTACTATTGTCTACCACTGACAATCTTCGCCGGTGTAAACTAAGCGCTCGTTGAAATTAATCAAGCTGCCAATGCCTCCATTGTGTTTTGCTGGAAGTTTTTACTCACTCCTACTACCATCAGCATTAACCAAACAATGGCCGGCAATAAAGCATATGTCCGGACGAAACGGAAGGTATTTTTAACTGTTAGCAGCGAAAGCGGGGGATACCTCGTGATATCCAGATAGCGGATCAAGCTATGGCAATCTGAACAATCGTCGAAGCGCGGATCCATTCAGGATGTTCGTTGGAACAGGAATCGGCGCTTATTCCTCGGCTACAGTGGAAGTCTCGAAACGAAGGAACGAGAAATTAATCTTTATCGACCCGCGACGGAGAAACGGGCAAAAGAGTTCGTATTCCTTCGAGGTTTAATATTACGTAAAACTGGTGGGTCGCCAGGGAAGCGGAATTGGTCTGGCTGGATCCAGAAAAGCGTTCCTTTCGTTCTATCGGTGACGTCGAACACTTCGCTACTACCGCGCGAGTAGATAATCCCACGCGAACGAGTTTCGCAGTTCATTGATACTACACGTTAAAGAGCCCTGCCCACGCCCAGACGAGTCTCTCTTTCGCCCCTGCGGTTTCTCTCTCCTGCCCCCCCCGCCAGTTCCTCCTTCTTCTTTCGGCTACCTGTCTCTCGCTCTTCGCTCTCGCTTCCAACGCTCACGTCCCTCCAACTTCCTCCCTGGCTCTCTTTACTTTTTCATCTCCTTCCCTCCGTCTGTCTTTAACAGCGCTCATTTTTTTTTTCTCCTCCCCCCACTCTCCGCTTATATCGCGCCCTTTGCGCCCGTTTTTTCCGCCCACCTCTCATTTTCAGCCTTATTCTCCCTGCGGTCCCTCATCCGTTTTTTTCCACCTCGCCTTCTGGCCACTTATATATGTTCTCGTTTCCTCCGTTTTATTCGTCTTTTTATTTCTCTGCTTTTCATTATTTCATAATGCTTCTCTCTCTCTCTCTCTCTCTCTCTCTGCCCTTTGCGAGTGCTCCTTCCTGTTACTCGTTCTACATGTAGATCTCCAGTTTCCAGTTCTGACTTCTGCGTCTACCTCGCTGTATTTGCGGTATTATTTCTTCTTTTTTTAATGCTCATTATATCCTTCCTTGGCTCCCTTTACTTCCTCATTCCTTCTGGTTTGACATCTCTCCTTTCTTCACTCCCTCTTTCTTCTACCCCCTCCCTCATACAGTCGCTCACTCTCTCCCCTTCCTCCACCGTCTCTCTCTCTCTCTTCTCTCTCCCCTTTCCACGCCATTTTCAGCCGGTGCCGACAGTGACGGTTTTAAGAATCGGTCGCCCCGGGCTCCGAATCGTTCATCGTGGCTTCCAACATTAATCGAGGAGAGGAGGACTCGCCTGTTGCGGGAAGCTGCGCCCCTAAACTCTCAGGGGCCGTCCCACGGCGATGACGTCGTTACGAGGCGGACAGGCGTGAATTTTCGAGACTCAAAGGGCCCCGAGCGCGAAAGGTTTGAGCGGTGGCTGCGGGTAATTCGTCGGGATAAGACGTCCCCCTGTCGCGGGACGCTTTTTTCCGGGGAAGCGATGCGAAATAAACCGAGTTGCGGCCCGCTTCGAAATGGGATTTATGATAAACGTGTCGCATCTTGTCAGGAAGAGCGATACGTCCATTTTTTTTCTTTCTTTTTTTCTTTTTTTTTTTTCGTGGGATGCGAAGCAATGTCAGCCGTGGACATTTCTGGGGGAGGAAGCGGGCTGGGGATATTTTCGTCGCCGAGAGCTTTTATCCCGAACGATTTTTAACTGGAATGCAACGCATCGCGTACGGATGGAAAATAAAGTTATCGCGCTGCTGACAAAATAGTATCCTCCGCGTAGGCACTTTCAGAGGTTAATTTCCTCCGTTAACTTTTCGCAAGGATCACTTTCGAATAGAGCGTGGTTATATCATGCTGCAAGAGAAGTAAGGTGTCTCTGGTAAAAATATGCCCTATTATACATTTGAATGTTCTACAAGGAATCACGATTATAAGTTTTTTGAAAACTAACCGTCTTTCGGAATCTTTATATAAATACAATCTTTGGTAGCTTAAAATTAGGGATGATCGAGTCAAGAGCGTCATGCATTCTCAATCATGATCGTCGATCATGTATACTTAAAAAAAACACCATAAGCACCGCAATAATACGTCGCACACTGTCAATATTATTCTCTTTATCGCGACAAATCATCAATTTTACATTTTCGCTTATCCCTGTAAACTACTCATCGAAGGAAAAAAATATATTCATGCTTCCTGTGCATATAATTAATATATACGTAAATATACTCAAACCTGACCCGGTGGCCGAATATATTTCCGCTGTACATTCCGCACCAACGATACACAAATAGACCTGCTAGGCTATTTCAAGCAGGAAAATGAGAAACAAAGCTTCCTATGAAAAATCCTTTCACGTAGGAGTTCGCGAATCGGGCGTACCGTGAATTACATCAAACCGATAATTAAAGTTGGCGGATGAATTGTCGGGCATAAGCGAATCAAGCCAAGCGAGGTTAGAGTACGTTACTGGTCGTCTCCGAGCAAGGGGACCGAACGAGCCACGATCTGGTTATTCTATTTAACGTTGCCCGAGCACGAAGCTACTTTCGCCTACGTCGCGAATGCTCTTGTTTCTCCTCTTGCGGTTTCCTAGCTAGGAACACTGTCCGCGCAGTGCAGCATCGGCCGGAGGTAACGAAGTTTCTCATTTTCGCGAGACGAAGTCGATTTGACGGTCCTGGAGACGCTGAAGCGAATTTGAGATAACTCGAGCAAGGTCCATCGGGCCGCCGGAGTAAAGGCAAGCCTGCCCGGCGGAAATAGCCTTGAAAGGAATCAGAAGCACTTTTACGTTCAACGACCGGCCGAGTTACGGCCACGAATTTTTTAATCTACATTCCTAGCGCGAAATACAGGGAGAAATAGTGCGCTGGGCACTTATCACCATCCGGATTACGATTCGTAAAGTAATCATCGTCAAATACGTAGCACTGTGCATAATGTATGTCCTCCGTACATTTGCAATTTTAGAAATTTTCAGGAATCATATCAGAACGGGTTTTTGAAATGTTACAAGTGCCGAGACAGTAAAGGTTACGATTGTACGATCCATAGTTTCGGTACGGAACTTAATTTTTAAAAGCAATTCTTATCTATCGTGATAATGTTGTAGATGTATGATTACTCGATATATTTTTTTAACAAACTGAGGGATAATATTGTATTGTAGTTTTTATACATCTCTGTGTATTTCTATGTGCTCACGAGCGGGGTTCCAATTGACTTTGAAAATGACTAACGGATTACGTCGTAGTAAGTATTTAAAGTCTTTCCCTCCTCGCAGTCGAGCGGATAACTCTTTTAAAATGGCTCGATCGTTTATGAGAATCCTTCACCAATACGACGCTCGGTCCTCGGCGGACGAGAAAGCAACAGGAAGAAAATAGAAATAAGAGCCAGCAGATAATTTCTACGTAATAACAACCCACGATTGTATCAGTTTTCAAGGGCTTCGAGGGGAGTTGGACGATCTCTTAACTTTCTCGTATCATTTTTCTTTACGCTCCGCAATAGGAGCAGAGAGCCAGAATTTCTCATCGAAATCGTCTTCCGTCAAACTGGCAACAGGTTTCTTGAGCAGCGTCGCAGCCACAGTGATCCGCCCCCTAGAGCTCCAATGGTGCAGCGGATAGAGGCACCGACTTCCACGTAAAAGATCAGAGTTCAAATTCTAAATATCGCCTAAGTCAAATATTCTATGCGATATGTATATTATAGTTCTGATGATCCGAAATGTGCCTTAACTCTTTGGGGCACAGGATTTTAGGAAACAAAAGAGACCCACGTTGCACGGAAATTTTATTCCTTTTTAAATCAAACGAAATTAGGATATTTTGATGAACAAGGAAATCCTATAAAAAAAATAATAATTCAATTCCATTTGCCATCGAAAACAACAACGATTATTTTGAGGATTGCGATATAACATATCTTGCTCTAACCAAAGATTCGATCTTATTCCATTTATTCGATCAATTTGACTACTTACTTAAAAAATAAATAAAATATAAATAAGACGATAATAAAAATAAAATAAAAAAATAAATAAAGATAAATAAAACGATAATAGCATATAAGTATCTATGTATATAT